>JARYGA010010033.1:0-31685 GCA_030545235.1 Helianthus tuberosus | reverse complement strand
CAGATCCTGTATCAACGGGACCAACAAATCCGATCAGATGGCCATCCGATCCAATGCATGTTAAATGTTGAAAATGTTTCTAAGTGTTTGCCTTGGAATCTGTGCCTTAACTGTTAATAAGTTGTTTTGAAAAATATGGCAACTCGATCGAAAGGCAATCCGATCGGATGGCAATCCGATCGGATGGCCATCCGATCCAAAACACACCTTCATAAGATTGTTCACTCATGCAAGTGATCGAGTGGCAATCCGATCGGATGACCATCCGATCCATGACACACATTCATTCATTGAATATGAGATTGTCAAATTGATCGAGTGGTAATCCGATCGGATAGCCATCCGATTCTCATCATATCATGTCATAATTGTTCATCATTGTGCTTTCTTGTCAAAGATCGAGTGGCAATCCGATCGGATGACCATCCGATCCTCATCACAAAACGACAAAACTTTTCTTCAAACTATGCTACCTTGTCAATGATCGAGATCGGATGGCCATCCGATTCATTCCACTCACTCAAAAGAGTTGACTTGTCAAAGATGCTACTTGTTTTGTCACATGAATCGAGTGACAATCCGATCGGATGGCCACCCAATCCAAAAGCACATGACAGTTGGTTTTGTACTTTAATGAAAATGGTTCATCGGATTGGATGGTAATCCGATCGGATGGCCATCTGATCCTCAGTACTGTATAGAGTGTAACTTCCCAGTGTTAGAAAATTTTTGATTTTTCAAAATTTTTATCACCTGTGCTTTTATGTCTTGAAACTTGTGCAAATACTAACATTGAGTATTATTGCAGGGAAGAGCATCAGATTGGGATAAATCTCACAATATTTACTGTCTATTGGATGCACATTATACAGACAATACTCCGTTTAAAGTCATAGCAAAATTCTTAAGGGAGATTAAGATTAATAAAGCCTTAACCGATAAAACAATAGTATATGAAGCACATGTCAGAAGGTTTTGGAGTTCGGTGAGGTATGAGGAAAATGAAAAGATGATCTATTCAGCTGTTAGAAAGAAGGAAGAGAATGGCCAAGATATACATGTTGAAATCAAGTTTAATGTTGGAGACTTAAGACAAGTTTTAGAATTAGGAGATTCTGATAATGATCCCATCATTATTCCTGAACGTTTATGCAAAGATTTGTGGTACAGAATAGGATTTGCATGACACTTGAACGGGAAATACCTTAAAACCATGTTTGGTACACCTTATAAGTTCCTAATTCACTGCGTAGTGCATGCATTGTCACATCAAAAGGGTTATGATGAAACGTCTGATTATATCATGAATGTCATTACTTGCTTGGTGTTGAACAGGCCATACAATGTATCGCAAGTGATATTTGACCATTTGGTAGAAAATGTAGGAAGTGGAAGTGGAAAGTACATTATGTATCCTAGGTTCATCCAGATGACAATAGATGTTCAATTTAAAGAACTACCAAAGGATCCTGCTGATATATTAGGTCTACGAAACATGACAACTGATACTTTAAGTAGATTATCTAAAGTTCCTGAATAAAGAGCATAGAGAATGATCTGCAGGATTGATAATCCAGCATATGTTGCTCCGGAAAACGATGCATGGAGACATGAAAACAGCAACTCTGAAGATGAAACTGGTAGATTGAGGGAGATGAATGAGAAAAAGCTTCGATACTGGTTTGTGAAGGACGGGAAAAGGAAGAGAACACCGAACACATCCCCAGCTGTGCCTATTCCTAAAGTGTCACCACCAAAGATAGTTGTTAAGGGTACAGTTGAAAGGGGGATTTATAAGAAAAGTTAGAACTTTGAATGTTATATGTGTCTAATGAATGTTTCAATGTCTGTTTTGCAGGGCCTTCAAAGCAACCACCACCAAAGTTAGCTGATGAGCCAGTCGTTGATCCAACATAGTTGATAAGGCAAGGAGCTGATATTCTTAACATGTCATATAATGATTATCTAAAGAAGAATGAGGAAGTATCTGCTCAGAAAGATCAAAGTGCAAGTGTTCAAGTTGAAAGTGTTAAAGAAATGGAGCATGAAGGTGTTGCACGTACTGATTCAAGTAATGCTGACAAAGAATCAACAGAAACAGAACCAGAGATTGATATGGCAAAGGTTGGTCATGGAAAGGTCTAGTTGAAAAAGAAACCTCAGAAGAAAAGAAAAGGTTCTGATGAAGAGGATTCTACATATACTCCAACAGTCGTTGAGAAAAAGAAGCTAAGGATAAACCGTAAAGCAGTTCAGACAGTCGTCATTCCGAGGAATGTAAGGGCAAGGAAATGAGGTGCATCTATGCAAGAAAGTCAAAGTGGAAAGAGTGAGAAGCATGTTGCAACTTCTAAGGGTCCTGAAGCTGAAAAAGTTCAAAGTGTTGAAGTTCCTAAGGCACCAGAAGTACAAAGTGTTGAAAAGCCTGAAGTTGAAAAGAATGTTGGTGATGATGATTATGTTGAAGTAAGAGTTTCACCACCACCACCACCAAAAGATCAATCTATTCTAGAAAGTGAAGAATCTTCACAGCCAAAGAAAACTGTTCTTCCTGATATATTTGAAGGTTTTCCAAACATTCACGGAGAATACAAAGATGATATTCTTTCTGGAGAAGAGTTCGATATGTTTCATGATGATTCGGTCAAAGATTTGAAAAAGAAAATGAGTATTCTGGAGAAAGAGAAAGAGAAAGCTGAAGCTGAACATGACGAGTTGAAAAGACAACTTAAGGAGCTTTCTAAAGTGAATGAAGAGATGAAGTCTGTCATAATCAAACATGCGAAGAAGATAAAGAAAATGGAAGGAGATGTTGATGATAATGCAAAGCTGTTTGAGCTACTATCAACAGAAATCTCTGACCTGTATGTGAAGAACATAAAGTTGAATGATATAAACAAGACGCTAAATCAGCTGATAAGTGAACTTCATGAAGCGTCGGCAAATGAATTCAAGGCAATGAAGCTAGAAATGGAAGCACTGAGAGCTGATAAAGTTATGAAGGATGAACAGCTCAACATGTTATATACTGTTATGGAACATCATCTTGGAATCGGCGTTCAATCCATCTACAACAATATAGAGATCAAAAGAGTTGAGGAACGAAGGATTGAGAGAGAAAAGAGGTTGGCTGAGGAAGCTACTCAAAGAAAGAATGATGTTATCATAGAGACTCAAGATGCTGGAGGTTCTTCGAATCAAGCTGATGTTGAAATGGTTGATGTTGAAGCTGATCAAGCTCAAGGCTTCGTACTTGTTGGTAAAGCTACTTCTCTTTCTTACAGTTATGATAACATTATACGTCTTGTGCAAGTTGAACAAAGAAGACGAAAGGCAAAAGAACCTGAAGTGTTATTATTACGATGGAAAAAAGAAGAGAAAGTAGACGAGGAAGAAGAGAAAGAGGATGAAGAGATGGATTTTTGGATGAATGAGATTGAAAACTATGATCCTTTGAATGATAAAGATGATGATGAAGATCAAGGCTCGACTGGGTTGTTAATTTTGAATCCTTCTGTTCAACAGAAGATAGAAGATTTTATGAATGATGAGATCAACGAACAAGAGGAGGATCAACATCAAGAGTCTTCTTCATCTGGAAAGAAACATGCTGACCAGGTATTCCTCACGCAACCAACTGTTATTTATTTGAATGCTCGAGTTGAGGGGGAGATAGAGGTGCCTAGGTCCAGGGCAGAAATGTTAGAAGAATTAGGCTTAGACGATGGAAAATTCAAGTTTGACATAGAAGATGAAATACCTTCGTCGCCTGAGAAGGAATATGAATTCAAGTATGCTCAAGAGGCTGATAAGTACAATGATGTTAGTTGAAGAAGGATCTGATTCGTCTGATGAAGAGACAGTGTTTCACTATGCTGGTGTTGATGAAACATTTCTGTCTCATGCTGAAATGTTTAAAGAACAGAATGAAAACGAAGTCAGAAGGAAGATTGTGAAGAAAATCACTACAGAGGGTGTTCCAAGAACCATTCCGTGAGAAAATCTTGTTGAAGAAAGGAAGAAATGGTTCAAGGTGATGCAGAAAGAAAGAAAGTTTATAAGACCTCTACAATACTTCACGCATGATGCTGATATATCTTGGGGAGACATGTTGTCTTGGGGCTATCTGGAAGATCTTCAAGTTTATGCTATCAGACGGGAGCAAGGGGTTCAGTATTTTGAATTCTTGTCAGATATTAAAACCCTCCCGTGGTGGGATGTTGAAGAATTGGTGCAAACAAAGAATATCAAACAATTCTACTATGGATTGGATGTGAAACAACATGATCAACACTTGTGGGATTACATAAAGCAACAAGCAAAAGCAAGTTTTCCAGATTGGAAGCCTCAGTATCCAAAACAGATTGTTACAATTTTAGAGTTTGGAGAGAAAGATATCACATTGGATATCAAGCCACCGAGATGTTTGAAGAATATGTCGCTTCGTGCAATGGAACAAGACTTTCATGAAGATTTTCAAGGTTGGTTATATAATCAAAGCACAGCGGAAGCAGTGATCTCTCTGTTTGACAAGTCCACTGGAGTTTCTAGAAGGATTAGCGTGTTGGATCCTATGTGGCTGGTGAACCGTTCGAAGAAGGATATAGATTGCTTGTTCTATAACAAGATTGTCTACGAGAAGCCATATAAAGTTCAAGCTATGCAATACCAGAAAATAGTGGATGTGTGCTTTGTAAAAGACATCAACTCTGGGAGATACTAGAAATCTAAGTGGAGAGACTTGGAGATTGATGAGTTCTTGAAGAGGTACAAGCGCAGTCAGAAGTTTAAAGAGATTGCTGAGAAAGCTGCGAGACTTGGAAGGTATAAGCTAATAAGACCTCCACCAACGGACCAGACACCTATTGAGAAAGAGGAAAACAAGATCCCACGTTGGGATAGGAAGCGTGATGGTGATCCAGAGTACAGAAAGTACTAGAATGAAGTTGGTAGGCCACTCAGACGAAAGATGCTTGAAGAGAAAGCAGAAAAGAGAAGGCAGAGGGCTAAGGAGAGAAGGCGCAACAGGAAGACTGATTGAACACTATCCAGGAAGGAACTATAGCTACATCCAAGGGGGAGTCTGTTAGTACATATGTCTGTAGCTTCCGTCTGCACCAACTCTTATTTTGTGCTATGTATGTAATTTTGTATATGTATGTACTTGTATGTATGTTTGTGTAAAGACAACTCAGGGATCGGTGCGTAAATGTAATAGTGTAATCCGTCGGACGACAGATGTCATCCGATCGGTTGATACTTATAACCCTCCCTGGTTGTTGCCTATAAATAGCTAGCTAGTGTCAGTCATTCAAGAAGTTTGGCTGAACTTGATAGCGAAGCTCTGCCAGTCTGTATTTCTACCGGAACAATTGTACTTTCACTATCTTCAATAGAATTCAGACGGATTAAACGTTGAACTTGTCGTTGTTGATTCTTTAACATAATCAAGGGATTTCGCACCTTGATTCTGATCGATCCAGCCACGTTCTACTCGAACAGATCCTAAGATAAATGACCTAACAAGAAGTCCCTCAACAAAAACCACCCAAACATCCAGAAACATCAACACCACAAAAATAGAAGGAACCCATGGATCCTCCTCCAAATGTGCCAAAACTACTCATGGGTCCTCCAACAAGTATACCAAAACCAGACATAATAAAGGTGCCAAAACAAGAACCAATTCCAGTTGAATCATCTTCCATAGCTCTCACTGGTGAAACAGAATTCAGCAAACAGTTTCATGAAACAGAGAAAAGAAAAAGGGAAGATGAAGTGACATCCTCAAAAAGACCAAGGAAAGTGATCAGAGATGGTCCAGATAGAAAGCCTAAAGAATTCACACTCCTGAAAGTTGATCTATATACAATGATGTACCCTGAAAAACACTTGAATCACTACTAATGGAATGATAATGAAGATAAACAGGAAAGGCAAATCTCTCTAGTAAGCTCAAGAATCATTGAACTCGGAAATGAGAAAAGTTGAAAACTCTTGCACAATCTTGTTACAAATCCAGTGGTTGCTATTGAAAAGATTAGCAATGTGAGTATTCAAGGAAGGGTCATGGACTCTTATAGACAAAATAAATATACTTTGGTCAGGGAAGATGGAACTCCAACAATTGTTGCTGATGGAGATCTGGCTGATGATATTCATCCACTGAGCCTAATAAAATTGAAACAACTCATTGATAAAGAAAAGGGCAACACAGTACAGATAAGAAGATCCCTTGACAACATCAAGGATGCAGGAATGAAGATATATCAAAGGGCTGCACTGGCAGACTTTGACTTGTGCATCAACTTTGAGTATAGCAGCAAAGTACTAACACCTCCTCCTGACAAAACCATTCCAGCTAAAATTCCACCCTCCAAAGCAAGAATTGGAGCTATCTTTGAAAAACCAGAAATGTTAGTGGTTTTCAAAGATGCTAATGATGAGAAAGCTCTGTTCGGAATCAGTAAAATAAATAGTGTAACAACCCTCGGTAAAACCGACACCCTCAGTATATTTTCAATACCCTATTATATCTTAAAATGTCCCAATATGTCTTATATTACACCCCGTATGTGAAAATCGAGCCCAAATTATGTTATAATTTATAAAATAAATCAAAAACAAGAAATAGTAAGCTGAGGCGGGCCACGTAAGATCCCACCTCAAGCTCACGTGGGCCGTATCAAGACCAGACTTTGACTCCGCTGACTTCTGTAGTTCAAGCGGGCCGCGTAAGACCTCGTCTAAGTTGACGCAGGCCGCGACAGATCATGAAACGCGGAGACATCAGGTGATGACACGTGTCATCATCGTGGCGGACCTACGTATCGAATCAGCTAATCTATATGTTGACCGCGTGTTGACGCGGGCCGCGTAAGGCTTAGCCTTACCTTACGCGGGCCGCCTGAAAGTCAATATCAACAACTATATAAGAAGGCCATCAGTCTACGTTTTTCGTCGCTCACAATCTCAATTCTCAATCTAAATTCTGTAGAGAAGTTATAATACATGGGTATTATACCCCTAATTAGCGATTTCTGCTCCGTTGTAAGTATTATAACCCCAGTTTCGTAATAGTTACGCTGCCCGATTGATTTAGGGTTCCGTAACAACTGTTGTGGTTTTACCCGACGTAGTTGTTGGAATGCCGTCTCGGGGAGGGTATTATTAATATTTTCAAAGGGTTATGGTACTAACCAATGTACATTTGTATAAATTATAGATTATATCCAGGAAACCCTTACGAAAAGCCTAAGACAGCAATGTGAGTTTATCCTCTTTTTGTTAACCTTTTTGGAATGTTTTACAAAACCTTAAATGTTTTACAATGCGATTAAGCGGTGATTGAGTCTTTGTAGTTCTTCAATTACTGCCGGTATTATGGGGTTTTGTATACAAAATTTACTACGAGTAGTAGTAACTCTGAATGACAGCGCATTACCATTGGACGACGAGTTAGCCAATGGGTAATTTGACCATAGCCATAGATCCGGTCGAGTGGCAAATACTGAATGAGTAATTGTGTAGAAATAAACAATGTGATCGCTCTCAATACTGTTTTAATTGATAAAATGTTTCTTGATTAAATTGGGATTCACTCACCAGTATTTCCGACTGACAAATGTTTTTAAAACGCGTTACAGGTAACACAATGTGAACAGCCAATTAATGAAAGCCAGCTGTAGAGCACTGAAGACTTGGGGAAAATGTGGCTATAAAAGTTACCTAATAAACGATGTTTTAAATTCAATAAAATAGGGTTTGTCCCTATAAATGTATTGTAATAAGAAACTTGGGTTTTGCCCATGTTATTATTAATATCAAATATGGTGGTTTTACTGTGATAAACATTTCCTAACTACGGTCCTGATGTAAATTCCGCTGCGAGATTAAATAACCTGATACCACCACAACTGAGATCGCGTCCGCCCGTTCCCGGGAATAAGGGATCGGGGGTTGCGACAGGAGGTGGTATCAGAGCCTAGCCACTGGTCTGAGCCAAAGAAGTGTTCTGCTGACACTTAAATTCTAAATTTTGTGTTAGGAAATAATTACGGAAATACGTGCATAACTGTAATTATGTGTTATGTGTTATTTGACTATTTGTTAGTTTTCAGTATGAGTGATCAAGGACCATCAGACGTGAATCGTCAGTTATCTGATTCACCTAGGAGTGAGGTACATCATCACAGCCTGCCCTTTCTGGGTATACTGCTGATCAGGAAGACGAGATATTTGCCTTTAGAGATAAGTCGGAGGAATCATTTCCTAATAAGACACGAGGATGGTTCAGTAAAGAAGCTTTTGCTCGTAGGAAGAGAATGCGAAAATTGCAACAGGAAAGGGCTTTAGCAGCTATTAAGCGAGAGACAGATGCCCATACTCAGGATATGCTTAATAGAAGCCTAGCTAATTTCCATATCTTAGCTACAACTGCTGCTGACCCAAGTCTGGAACAACTAGTAGCCCCACAACCACAAAACCCAGAACAACCCATGGAGATAGAAAACCAGGAAAACCAAGTGGAGATGCATGACTTTAACCCAGAAGAAATCCCTAGGGTACCTGCGCCAAACCCTCTAATTCCAAATTACGACCCCTGGTGGGACGATAATAGGGATTTTGTGCAACGTTACCCTATCCAGGATTATCCACCCATACAGAACATAGAAGCCTACCCAGGTATGGACCCTTTAGATCCCTATTACCAAGATGAATATATTAGGGAAATTTTAGAGGATCCTTACCGATTTCAGGCACTTTTACCTCTATATCAGGAACCTGCACCCCAGATTCCAAACCCAGTCCTAGAACCTGCACCCCCAATGAGTGCAGAAAACGTCCAAGAACTTAGGACTTTCGGGGAGAAAATTTTAGAAAGCAGTGAGAGGATGCGTCAGGTGGGAGAGCTTCTCGTATGGAAATACGATGAGCGCAATATGGATTTTTGGATGAATCCATATCCATGAATGTTAGAATGGAGGAAGTGGTAGTAATAATAATATAATAAAATAAAATATGTGTGTACGGATGCATATTACTATTTTATTTCTGTTGGTATTGTAATCTTTATTTCTGTACTAGTGTGTAATAGACGCATAGTATATGGAAAAGAGTACAAGTAGCAATGATCTACGTTTTTGGCTAGATTGTGTGTCATGAGAATTGCAATATTACTTATTATCTTGTGATATTAATATGGGATAAATGTTTAAAATTCAGATGGCCGACGAAGGAAATCAAGATAATCTGAATAACGATAACCAGAGTAACATTAACGTGGTTAATGAGAATCCAAGTATCCATAACAACGAAAACCAAATGGACAATAGTGCAGTTCAACACATTGTGGCACAAGGAATTATAGATGCCATGCCTTTTATTATTCAAACGATTCAAGAAGCGAATAATAAAAGTAAACATAGCAGTAAGCGACCAATTGAACCAGAAAACAGCATGAACAATGGGCCTATACTTCAAATGCCTTTTCCCAAAAGAAGAAGAACCGTGCCTAACGGTTGTTCTTATAAAGAATTCTGGTCTTGTAAACCAATGGAATTCTCAGGCAACGAAGGGGCCATTGCAACATTACGCTGGATAGAGAAAACTGAGGCAGTATTAAGGATAAGCAAGTGCGCAGAAGAAGATAAAATACTGTTTGCTTCTAATCTGTTTAAGAATGCAGCATTAGAATGGTGGAACACTATCCTCCAGACAAGAGGAAGTGATCAAACCAATAATATGGAATGGGAAGAATTTAAGAACAAAATAGAAAGGAAATTATGCCCACCCAATGAGAAGGACAGATAGCAAACAAATTTCTAAACCTTAGAATGACTGGTGTGGATAGCAAAGGATACACTAAAATATTCTTTGAATATGCTAGAATAGTGCCAACTCTTGCTTCACCAGAACCAGTGTTAATTTCTCGTTATATTTGGGGATTAATCGGAGAGATTAGACATGTAGTCAAGGCAACTAGACCTCAAACCATAAAAGAAGCTGTAGAACTAGCCAATACCTTGACTGATGAGTTAGTTCGTACCAGAGAAGAGGATCAATGGAGAAACCTAACCCAGAAATTGACTCAAGAATTTCGTTCTGGAAATTCTAATCGTGGGAAAAATATAGGTTCTACCTCTGCGCCCTACTGTAGGTATTGCAAAAAAAGGATTCAGGGAGATGCTCCATATACTGTAACTTTTGCAAAATGTCAGGACACAAGGAAGAAAACTGCAGGAAGAAAGCTAACAGCAGGGTATGTTACAATTGCGGAGAACAAGGTCATATCAAGCTGAATTGCCCAAAATTAGCTCCGGCTCCAGATAACAAGAATACTAAAAATGCTAGAGCATTCGTTCTGACTGCAGAAGAAGCTAAGATGATTCCAGATGTCATAGCTGGTACGTTTTTAGTTAATGATGTCTTTGCTAAAGTATTATTTGACTCTGGTGCAAACCAAAGTTTTATTAATACATCGTTTTGCAAATTTCTAAATCAGTCATTAACTAAACTACCACTAGAATGCGTAGTAGAGACAACTAATGGAGAAACCGTTAGGATTTCTGAAGTCTTGCAGGGAGCAAGCATAGAAATTTTAAATCAGAAATTTAAAGCAAACCTATATCCCATGAGTTTGGTAGGATTCGATGTTGTTTTAGGAATGGATTGGTTAATAGCCAATAAAGCCAATATTTTATGTGATCAAAAGTCAATTCAAGTAAATTCACCAAAAGGTAAAAAGATCACAATTAAAGGAGATAAACCTTTTAGGTCTACTAAATTCATTTCTGTGATGAAAACTGCAAGTTGTATGAGAAAAGGTTCTATAGTTTATTTGATTTCTATAATCACTAACACTAAAGGAAAGGATTTAAAAGATATAACAGTAGTATCTCAGTTTTCAGATGTGTTTCCAGAAGAATTGCCAGGACAACCTCCAGACAGAGAAGTTGAATTCAGAATCCATTTAATACCAGGAACATCACCAATTGCCAAAGCACCTTATCGTTTGGCACCTGCTGAAATGCAAGAATTAAAGAAACAATTGGACGAATTGTTAGAGAAAGGATTTATACAGCCAAGTTCGTCGCCATGGGGAGCGCCGATATTGTTTGTTAAAAAGAAGGACGGATCAATGCGTATGTGCATTGACTACCGTGAATTAAACAAAGTCATGATTAAGAATCGGTACCCATTACCGAGAATCGGTGATCTGTTTGATCAACTACAAGGAGCTCGATTTTTCTCTAAGATCGATTTAAGGTCAGGATATCATCAATTAAAGGTACAGGAAGAGGATATTCCTAAAACCGCATTTAGAACGAGGTATGGTCATTATGAATTTACTGTCATGCCATTCGGTTTAACCAATGCCCCAACTGCATTTATGGACATGATGAACCGAATATGTAAGCCATATTTGGTTAAATTCATAATTGTATTCATAGATGATATTCTAATTTATTCCAAGAGTAAAGAGGATCATGCAAAACATTTGCACGCACTTTTAAGTCTGTTAAGAAAGGAAAAACTTTATGCTAAGTTTTCTAAGTGCGAATTCTGGTTAAAACAGGTACAATTCCTTGGACACTTAGTCAATCATGAAGGAATTCATGTAGATCCAACAAAAATTGAGCCAATTACCAAATGGAAAACCCCTGAATCACCGACTGAGGTTAGAAGTTTCTTAGGATTGGCTGGTTATTATAGAAGATTTATTCAAGATTTTTCTAGAATAGCCATTCAACTAAGTTAACCTGTAAATCTGTTAAGTTTGAATGGGGAGTAAAACAAGAAGAAGCCTTTAGAATTCTTAAGCAAAGATTGACCCATACACCTATACTAGCATTACCAGAAGGAACTGAAGACTTTATAGTCTACTGTGATGCTTCTAAATTAGGTTATGGATGTGTATTGATGCAAAGACAAAAGGTTATAGCTTAAGCATCTAGACAACTTAAGAATCATGAAGAGAATTATTCAACCCATGATTTAGAGTTAGGAGCTATAATTTTTGCTCTTAAGATTTGGAGACATTACCTTTATGGTAGTAAGTTTACCATATTCACTGATCATAAGAGTTTAAGGTATATCTTCAAGCAAAAAGAGTTGAATATGAGGCAAAGACGTTGGATGGAATTTCTTAGTGATTATGATTGTAATATCCAGTATCATGAAGGAAAAGCAAATATAGTGGCAGATGCTTTAAGTCGAAAATATTATGAAAAGCCAAAAAGGGTACGTTCTCTTAAATTAAATCTGCAAGTAGATTTAAATAATCAAATAAGAGAAGCACAGAATCAGTAATCAAGGATGATTCTGAAAAATTAAAAGGTATGCTAAAAGAATTAAAACAAGGAACAGATGGAATATGGAGATTCCATGAAAAGAGAATGTGGATACCTAAATTAGGAAACCTGCGTAATCATATACTAAAAGAAGCCCATAAATCTAAATACACGATGCACCCAGGAAGTGATAAAATGTACCAGGATTTAAGGAAAAATTTCTGGTGGATAGGAATGAAGAAGGACATAGCAGCCTATGTTTCTAAATGTTTAACTTGCTCGCAAGTTAAAGCTGAACATCAGAAACCCTCAGGTTTGTTACAACAATTAGAAATGCCAGTTTGGAAATGGGAATTAATAACAATGGATTTTGTTACTAAATTACCCAAAACTAAGAAAGGAAATGATACAATCTGGGTGATTGTAGACAGACTAACTAAGTCAGCTCATTTTCTACCAATGAAGGAAACAATTAGTATGGAACAATTATCTAAGTTGTATGTAAATGAAATTGTTTCTTTACATGGCATTCCTTTATCAATTGTTTCTGATAGAGATAGTCGATTTACCTCTCATTTTTGGTCAAGTTGCCAAAAAGCTATGGGAACTAAGTTAAAATTAAGTACGGCTTATCATCCACAAACAGATGGACAAAGCGAAAGAACAATTCAGACAATGGAAGACATGCTTAGAGCTTGTGTAATCGATTTTGGAGGTAATTGGGGTGATCACTTACCTTTAATAGAATTTTCTTATAATAATAGTTATCACACAAGTATCAATGCTGCACCATTCGAAGCACTTTATGGACGAAAGTGCCGAACCCCAGTCTGTTGGGCAGAAATTGGGGAAAAGCAACTATCTGGACCTGAGATAGTGCAAGAAACAACTGACAAAATTATTCAAGTCAAGGAACGACTAAAAGCAGCACGTGATCGACAAAAGAGTTATGCTAATAACTGACACAAGCCATTGGAATTTCAGGTAGGAGATAAAGTGTTGTTAAAAGTCTCTCCTTGGAAAGGAGTGGTAAGATTCATCAAACGGGGAAAGCTAAGTCCCAGGTATGTTGGACCTTTTAAGATTATTAGAAGAATAGGACCTGTAGCCTATCAACTACAACTGCCAGAGGAAATGGCAGGAATACATGATGTGTTTCATGTATCTAATCTTAATAAGTGTTTAGCTGATGAATCATTGATAGTACCTCTTAAGGATATAGAGGTAAACGAACAACTCAAATTTGTAGAAAGACCTCTACAGATTGAAGACAAGAAAGTCAAGAATCTCAAGTATAAGAGACTAGTTCTAGTCAAAGTGAAGTGGGACTCCAAAAGAGGACCTGAGTATACATGGGAACTAGAGTCAGAAATGCAAAAGAAATATCCGCATTTGTTTCAGTAGATCTCGAGGACGAGCTCTAAAGTAAGGTGGGGAGAATGTAATAACCCTCGGTAAAACCGACACCCTCAGTATATTTTCAATACCCTATTATATCTTAAAATGTCCCAATATGTCTTATATTACACCCCGTATGTAAAAACCGAGCCCAAAATATGTTATAATTTATAAAATAAATCAAAAACAAGAAATAGTAAGCTGAGGCGGGCCGCATAAGATCCCACCTTAAGCTCACGCGGGCCGTATCAAGACCAGACTTTGACTCCGCTGACTTCTGTAGTTCAAGCGGGCCGCGTAAGACCTCGTCTAAGTTGACGCGGGCCGCGACAGATCATTAAATGCGGAGACATCAGGTGATGACACGTGTCATCATTGTGGCGAACCTACGTATCGAATCAGCTAAGCTATATGTTGACCGCGTGTTGACGTGGGCCGCGTAAGGCTTAGCCTTACTTTACGCGGGCTGCCTGAAAGTCAACATCAGCAACGATATAAGAAGGCCATCAGTCTACGTTTTTTGTCGCTCACAATCTCAATTCTCAATCTAAATTCTGTAGAGAAGTTATAATACACGGGTATTATACCCCTAATTAGCGAGGTTCTGCTCCGTTGTAAGTATTATAACCCCAGTTTCGTAATAGTTACGCTGCCTGATTGGTTTAGGGTTCCGTAACAACTGTCGTGGTTCTACCCGACGTAGTTGTTGGAATGCCGTCTCGGGGAGGGTATTATTAATATTTTCAAAGGGTTATGGTACTAACCAATGTAAATTTGTATAAATTATAGATTATATCCAGGAAACCCTTACGAAAAGCCTAAGACAGCAATGTGAGTTTATCCTCTTTTTGTTAACCTCTTTGGAATGTTTTACAAAACCTTAAATGTTTTACAATGCGATTAAGCGGTGATTGAGTCTTTGTAGTTCTTCAATTACTGCCGGTATTATGGTGTTTTGTATACAAAATTTACTACGAGTAGTAGTAAGTCTGAATGACAGCGCATTACCATTGGACGACGAGTTAGCCAATGGGTAATTTGACCATAGCCATAGATCCGGTCGAGTGGCAAATACTGAATGAGTAATTGTGTAGAAATAAACAATGTGATCGCTCTCAATACTGTTTTAATTGATAAAATGTTTCTTGATTAAATTGGGATTCACTCACCAGTATTTCCGACTGACAAATGTTTTTAAAACGCGTTACAGGTAACACAATGTGAACAGCCAATTAATGACAGCCAGCTGTAGAGCACTGAAGGCTTGGGGAAAATGTGGCTATAAAAGTTACCTAATAAACGATGTTTTAAATTCAATAAAATAGGGTTTGTCCCTATAAATGTATTGTAATAAGAAACTTGGGTTTTGCCCATGTTATTATTAATATCAAATATGGTGGTTTTACTCTGATAAACATTTCCTAACTACGGTCCTGATGTAAATTCCGCTGAGAGATTAAATAACCTGATACCACCACAACTGAGATCGCGTCCGCCCGTTCCCGGGAATAAGGGATCGGGGGTTGCGACAAATAGGTATTCAAACCAGACTCTGAACTATATCAAAAACTGCATGAATGAGAAACAAGAGCAGCTCAAGAAGAAAGGGAAGAATAATGAACAGCTGAGGAAGGCAATTGAAGACATCATTGAAAATTGGAAGGAAGTAAGAGGTTGGTACAAGGATCTCTACAAAGCAACTAACAAGATGATTGATTACAAGAAAAGGTTGAAGCCAGGAGACAAGTTCAAAAGTGGGCTGAAGATCAATTGATAAATTCATGAACTTACATTCTGTTTGGAAAACAATATTTTTATGTTTGTTTTAAACATGTTTGATTTTTCTGAATTTGGTTGTTTGAATTTTGTTTGGTTGAAATTTGTTTTTGTTTGTCATAGATAGTTGTTTTTCTTACAATACTTAGGGGGAAACTGTTAGGAAACTTTATTTGTAAGTATTGAAGAAAAGCCAATTCAGCTTGATCTATGAAGAAGATAAAATCCTAAAGATCAAAACAACAAGAAGAAACCAGATAGAACGATTGAAGAGAACAACATCTAATTCAAAGAATCAAGAGCTGATCAAGAACAAAAGAAGATTATCAGAATAGGCCATTCTGATGGATCTGATGATATTTCTGATGAAATTGGCAAATTTGATCATCAGATTTTCTGATGATTTGTTCACCAGAATTTCTGATGAAGTGGTTATCAGAAATTCTGATATAACCCCACTTGTCTATTTAGTTCTACCCTGCCACAATAACCGAAGCAACTTGACATTATTGGATATCATGATGACAAAATCAACTTGATAATTGGATTCAATGAATATGTTAATGATGTGTGTCGGTGTGTATATATATTTATGTATATTTTTAGCCCTTTTTACACTTTAGTCAAGTTTTAAATTTATAAAATACGATATTTTACTAACACTAAACACACATATGGGCAAGTGCACCCATCGTGAGCGTAGTATAGCGTTGGTAAGATACCGAGGTCGTCCAAGGACACAAGAGCTTTTAATACCGGTTTATCCTCAACGTCTAATCAAATCAAAATTTTAGAAAAAGGTTTAAACATGAAAATAAAAACTAAAAATGCTGAAAAAATAAAACAGATAGACAAGATGAATCACTTGGATCCGACTCGTCTTTAGTGTAACCTTTGATTATTTCCACACTTTTGCACTTTTTAAGAGATTATCTTGGTTATAGTAGTAGGCCCCTCTTTTGAAGGTGACGTTACCCTCAACCCAAAAGTTTGAGTCAGCAAGGCTACAATCCTAAAGGGTTGGATTATTGAAATATAATTAATTAAGTTATTAATGCGTAATGTGGTAGGCCCCTCTTTTGAATGTGACGTTACCCTCGGCTAAGTAGTTTGAGTCAGCAGTGATATAATCCTAAGTAGCCGGGTTAATGTTTTAATAGTAGTTTACATATGAGGGGATCAAGAAATTCGAACCCCCGCCATCGAATACCAGTGGGTATTGAAGGAGGTCCTACTAAGCTTGACCCAGGTCCTTGCAGGATCTATACACTGAACAAGGCAAGACTCTTACAAAACCATTCACTTAACCCCCGATCAGGTAGCCAACATATCTCCATATAGACCGTGGAGATATGAATGGTGTAAATCTTTTATTTTATATAGACAGTAAAATAACGCTAAGACACCACGGACAAATGATAAGGAAGATTCACCTTCAACATAAGAAACTAGTTATTAAAGTCATTAATACATAACCAAATAAAAAGTGCGAAAAGATTAAAAATAAAAAGTATTACACTAAACACTTGTCTTCACCAAGTGATGTAAGAGACTTAGGCAAACATGGCCTTTGATTGTCAAGAACTCTTACGATCAATCTTGGATCCCGAGACTACTACACATACTCTATGATGGATGATGGATGATGGATGATGGTGGTGGATGTGGGTTGTGATGGTGGTGGTGGGTGGGTGAAGTGTGAGAGAGGTGGTTTGCCAATGGATGGTTTGCAAGTGAGCCAAGCACCCCTATTTATAGCCTGCACAGAAGCCCAGACACAGCCCCGTGTCCACCCATCTTCTCTGTCTTCATTAATTGCAGTTTGTCTGCATTAGTTGACCACACCCCGGTGTTTGCTAGGCACGGCCCCTTGTGTAGAAGCGTATCTGTACTATCAATATTTGCTTGGATTCTATGAATCTTAGCATTGACCACGGCCCCGTGTCCAGTGGGCACGCCCCCATGTTGGGTGATAGAATCTTCTACAACTTTCTCTTTTCTGTAGACTCTTGGGCACGCCCCCATGCTCAGTGAGCACGGGGCATGTTCAGCCTTCTGATCTGTTGTTTTTGCTAGGGGAGATGATGTCGAGGGGTCGGGCATGCCACGTTTATTTCTTTTCTTGTATTATTGTTAGTTTTAGCTGCATTTTTGCTTTTTTTTGTTCATTTAAGCTCTTTTAACCCTGAAAATACAAAAGGAAGACAAAAACATGCTTTTTCCAACATTAGTACAAAAAAAGGGTTAGTTTTATGCCACATTTGATGTAATTTATATATTGCATTTTGCACACATCAAATACCCCCACACTTGAATATTTGTTTGTGCTCAAGCAAAACTCTTTATAATGTGGCTTACACTCCCAAATGGAACGGGTAGAAGAGAAGGTTTTTGGGCTTATTTTGAGTGTCGGGAATCCAAGATTTATTAGGTTTTATTTTTATTTTATTTACAATCCTATTCATCATGATTTATTTAGAACATTTCATAAGATAAATCACTTATTTGGGCATAACATGCCTCTTTAAAATTCCATTTATATACAAGTTCACATACCTGACGGGGGATCACTCAACACTCGGCCGAATATGTATTTTTGTGAAACACTCGAGAGCGGCATGGAACTTACTTCTACCATAAGCTTGCCAAGCAATCAATCCTGCTCCTTTTTAACTATACACCTTTGTAAATATCAAGAGGACTTTTGGGGGAAGGGTTAGGCTTGGGTTAAAGGTAGGTGGTTGGGGAAGTGATTAGTAGAAAAGGGCGAAAGGCGTAAAAAGCGTTGGTTTTCGTAAGACTTTTTTTTTATTTTATTTTTTTTTTCTTTTTTTATTCTAATGAAGCATTTCTTTAAACAAAGTTCTTTTTGATGAACTTGTTTGTTTATTTCTTAGCTTCATTTTTTTAAGATGGAATGTCACATGAAAAACCGAGCTTTTTACTAAAATAAAAGGTTAAAAATAAAAAGGGTTTTGGTGGGCAAAGGGTGTTTGTTTTGTGGGTTAAGAAATGAAATGGTTTAGGCTCAAAGGGGTTAACTAGGGGGATTTTGGGTATGTGGTAAAAAAAAATAATGGTGTTGAAATAAAAAGGGTTAGTCCTAATGCCTCCATCATTTACTTACTTGGATTTAAGTTGGTAAGGACCGGGAATGTATCGTTATAGCAAGTTCTAGAGTCGTAAGAAACCAAACTGCTATTCACACAAGAAACGAAAAATGAGAATTTAGTTTAAAGATGTGTATTTTTATGCTCAATAAAGGCTCAAAACTCACTTTTTGTGGGAATGGGTTTTTTTGTGATCAAGTATATATAATCAAATTTTAACTACATTTGTCATGCCGTTTTATAATTTTCTTATGTTGGTTCTTTTTATCACGACGCTATCGGTTGTAAATTTGTAAAAAATATAACCTTTTTAGAACTTGTAATTCCCAAATTAAACCAAGACAAGTAAAAAAAATGAAAAGTTTTTGAAAAAATTTGGGGTGTTTAGCGGTTCCAATAGAGTTTTGTGTAAGGCTTGTAATTAGGACTTGCAAAATTTCAAGGTTTTAGCATACCCCACACACCTAAATTACACATTGTCCTCAATGTGTCCCAAAAATAAGTTTTTAGGTTGATTGAATGTGTAAAAATGTGTTAAAAACAAAATTTAATGTTACTGTGCATCTGGACACGACCCCGTGTTGGATGAACACGGCCCCGTGGTCAGATTGCCAGTAATGATGACTTACAGAAGGTGGACACGGGGGCGTGTCTGGTGAACACGACCCCGTGTTGGGCAAAAATCCGCAAAAATTAGACAAACTGCAGGCCTGGGTAGTGGGCACGGGGGCGTGTCGGCCGGACATTACCCCGTGTGGACAAACTGCAAAGGTGTAAAACAGGTTTCTGGCTTCGGTTTTTGCTGTCCCGGCTTTAGTAGCACTAATGTTTAGTGTTCTAAGCCTCGTATGTACCTGTTTAACTAATAAATACCACACCAATCATAACAAACATCCTAATTTTCCAAAGTTCATCATCCACGTCACAAGTTAAAAAGAAAAAGAAATGCAGAAATTAAAAAGAGTTAAAGGAAAGTAAATTGTTCAACAAGCGGCACGCAGGCCGGAAATTGTTCATGAGATAAGGGAGTTAACCTGCGAGACCTCCAACCATGGGATGCTACCTCGTACTCCTTCTGCTTAATCCATGTCCTCGTCTTCATCATCATCACCTCCTCCGTGGCCCGCCATATACTCCCGGATGTTTCCAATATCATGCTGCATGTCGGAGATGTTCCTCTTTAATGCTCCGACCCGGGTGTATGTGTTGTTGGCCATGTTGTAGGTGTTCCTGGTGCACATAAGGTTTTCCTGCAATAAATCATGTAAGCTTTGAAAGTTAGGAAAACCGCCTCCTTGTGAGGAGGATTGGCTTGGATCACCCTGGGGCTGGTAGTGGTACTGAGGAGGAGGATGGATGTGTGGAGCGTGTAAGATGAGTGCTTCTTGCGGGTTCCATGCATGCCCTTAAACTCTTTGAAAACTGACCGTCCTGTCATCTGCTTCATAAATCAAGTTCATTGAGCGGCAAATGACCATGTCCACTCTTCCCGACCATGGGCTCTTTTGGAAAGACCGCAACATCCTATCAACAAAGTGTTTGAAAAGGCGGTAAATCCACCCTCCAAAGAAGATAGGAGTTGGGGAAGTAGCTAGCTGGTTCAGGTGCATGTTACGGAGTAGTAGGTATGGAACATCAAGGTTGGTACGGGTGTGAATGCAATGGAGGACTACCAGATCTCGTAACCCTACAACGCCACTGCTGTCGTGCCTCTGGCTAAGAGAGTAGGTGAGGACCCTGTGGATATAGCGGTAAAGAGGGTCTCTCAACTGTGTGCTCTTAGTCCGGCTTGGGTTGTAGTTGCCCTCTCCGATTTGAGCCCAAGCAACTTGGCGTCTGTTTTCCGGAATCTCACGTAGACTGCCGGTGTTCTCTTCATCCCCAGCATCCTCATCCGCATACAACCCAACTATTGCCCCGAACTATGCGATCGAGATCGAGTACCTAGTTCCCCCACAATGGAACTCTACCCCATCATTGTCAAATGGATGAGCTCTTGTCTTGAAGACGAACGTGCTATAAATTTCATGTTGTATTCATGTACGGAGCGAAGTCGAGTGCAAAGGGCAGCCCATAGTGGGCCGGTGACAATGTTGTTGAAGCGGTTTCGCTGGTTCACTGTTTCTAGAAGATTCGTGCATACTTTTCGTGGGTACTCCTCGGGCCTAGTTCTTAGCACATCGTATCTTGCTTGAGCATCCAACTCATTTGCTTTGAATCGAGTGAATTTCTTGGCCATCTGAAAGAAAACATCAAACAATTAGCAAGAAACAGTGAAATTTTTGAAGAAAACTGAAAACAGTCGGCTGAACACGGCCCCGTGTTCAGCGGATAAGCCCCGAGTTCACCTGGATTTGGCTGAACACGCCCCCGTTCTCAGTGAGCACGACCCCGTGTCCAGACGTTTGTTTCCCAAAAATCCCATGTTTCGATCCGGTTCTGAAAACTTGAAATTTTTTTGTCCAGTAGGGGCGGTTTTCCCCGAAAATGAAACCCCAAGTGTCGTTTTTATCAAAACAAACCGTTTACCCCTTCAATTTTATCTTTTTCGGTTCAAAAACAAGGGTTTGGGGTTTTTGTGAGAGATCGGGCAAATCTACAAACAATACAAGTTGATTTACTTCCTATAACATGTATCTATACTAATGCTAACATATCTATGCAAAAATTTGAGGTCCGATCCGGTTGAAGTTCAAGAACCCTAGATTTTTCCCCAATTTTTTTATGTTAAACTACATGCAAGTGCCTAATCTAACTACTTATGATGATAGAATCATACCTTGATGTTGTTAGACGGAGGGGAAACGTC
Source organism: Helianthus tuberosus (assembly GCA_030545235.1). Taxonomy (NCBI): domain Eukaryota; kingdom Viridiplantae; phylum Streptophyta; class Magnoliopsida; order Asterales; family Asteraceae; genus Helianthus; species Helianthus tuberosus. Next base: position 10,299 of record JARYGA010010033.1, on the reverse strand, counting down.
GAAAACTTGCAGAAAAATCGTCGGAACCAGAGAGTTTTTGGGGAAACGGGGCGTGTGGAATGAAGAAACTGATTGAAAGAAGGGGTTTTATCATGACAGTTGCGCGAACACGGCCCCATGCTCGCTGAGCACGACCCCCGTGGGCGGGCAAAATAATTTTTTTTAAGTGCTCGTGTGAGTGCCCTGTTCCCCGAAACTTTGGTTTTTGAAATCTTACCGATTTAGATGTTCTCCCAATTGTTCGTAACTTACCAGGTATCATATTGATGCCTTCATTCTTCGATCGTTTGAAGCGAGATTTCTTCCTCCTCATCCTCAATAAATCCTTGATAAAGCTTCAGCCGTTAGCCATTGACTTTGAATGGAATTCCATTCTGAGATTTAATTTCTACTGCACCGTGTGGGAAAATATGGGTGATGGAAAAAGTTCCTGACCACCTAGACTTTAACTTTCCAGGAAATAATTGAAGTCGTGAATTAAACAATAGAACTTGATCTCCTACCTGAAATTCATTAGGTTTAATTTGTTTATCATGCAAGTTTTTCATTCTTTCCTTATAAATTTCGGAGTTAGAGTATGCATAATTCCTTAACTCGTCTAATTCATTTAATTGGCAAAATCGATTTTTACCTGCAAATTCTAAGCCTAAGTTTACATTTTTAATCGCCCAGTAGGCTTTGTGTGCAATTTCTACTGGCAAATGACAGCTTTTTCCATAGACGAGCTTATATGGGGTTGTACCTATTGTTGTTTTATAAGCAGTTCGAAAAGCCCATAAATCATCATCTAATTTATCGGCCCGTTCTTTTTTATTCAACCCTACGGTTTTTTCAAGTATTCGTTTTAAACCTCTATTAGTCACTTTGGCTTGTCCGTTTGTTTGAGGGTGATATGCCGTTGAGACCCGGTGATAGACCTCATACCTTGTTAAAAAAATTTCAAGTTGATGGTTACAGAAATGGGTTTCTCTATCACTTATTAATGCTTTTGGTGTTCCAAAACGAGAGAATAATCTTTTCAGAAATCTTACCACGACTCTTCCATCATTTGTTGGAAGTGCCTCAGCCTCGGCCCATTTAGACAAGTAATCTACCTCCACAAGTCCATATTTGTTTCCTTTTAACGGTGGGAAAGGTCCCATAAAGTCGAGTCCCCACACATCAAAAATTTCACAAACAAGAATGCCATTTTGTGGCATTACGTTTTTGGAAGAAATATTACCTGTTCTTTGGCAAGCGTCACGTGTCTTGACAAGAATTAGGGCGTATTTGTAAATGGTTGGCCAATAAAATCCTGAATCAAATACCTTTAGTGTGGTACTAGCGGCTCCATTATGTCCTCCGTATGGACCTTCATGACAATGGCGGAGAATTCTTCTTGCTTCACTACCATGTATGCATTGGCGGATGAGTTGATCGACACACATTTTAAAAAGATAAGGATCTTCCCAAAAATAATGCTTTACATTGGCAAATAATTTCTTTCTTTGATGATGTGGCCATCCTTTTGCGACTATACCGCTAGCTAGGTAGTTAGCATAGTCGGCGTACCATGGTTATTCTCGGTATTCACCATTTCCAGGGACTCCGTTGGGAACTTTTCATTGATTTGCTCGTCCCTGGTTGCCTCCAAAGCTGGGTCTTCTAAGCGCGAAAGATGATCTGCTGCGGTGTTTTCTATTCCTCTTTTGTCTTTGATTTCAATGTCAAATTCTTGGAGGAGTAGAATCCACCGAATCAAACGTGGTTTACATCCTGTTTCTTGAAGAGATATCGAATGGCTGCATGATCTATATAGACTATTGTTTTAGAAAGAACAAGATAAGAACGAAATTTATCAAAAGCAAATACCACGGCTAATAACTCTTTTTCTGTCGTTTTGTAATTTTCTTGTGCATCATTAAGTGTTTTACTAGCATAATAAATCGGGTGAAAATGCTTATCTTTTCTTTGTCCTTAGACGGCTCCAACTGCAAAGTCACTTGCATCACACATGATTTCGAAAGGTAATTTCCAATCAGGCGCTATCATGATAGGTGCATTAACTAGCATTTCTTTTAGGGTTAGAAATGCTTGATTGCAGTCCTTGTCAAAGATGAAAGGAGCATCTTTTTCAAGTAATTTCGTTAGAGGCCTTGAGATTTTATAAAAGTCTTTGATAAATCGTCTATAAAATTCGGCATGCCCTAGGAAACTTCTGATATCTCTAACGGAGGATGGGGGTGGTAACCGAGAAATAGTGTCTATTTTTGCTCGATCAACCTCCATTCCTTCGCTTGAGATTTTGTGACCGAGTACTATTCCCTCTGTTACCATGAAATGGCATTTTTTCCAGTTAAGGGCGAGGTTAGTTTCCTCACATCGGGATATCATTCGTTCAAGGTTATCGAGGCATTGGTCATATGAATCTCCAAAGATAGAAAAGTCGTCCATGAAGACTTCCATTGTCTTTTCTATCATATCATGGAAGATGGCCACCATGCAATGTTAAAAGGTTGCGGGGGCATTACATAGACCAAACGGCATGCGTCGATAAGCAAAAGTTCCATAGGGACATGTGAATGTTGTCTTTTCTTGGTCTTCGGGTGCTATCGGGATTTGAAAGTAACCTGAAAAACCATCTAAGAAACAATAAAATTTGTGACCGGGTAATCTTTCTGACGTTTGAACAATAAAAGGCAAAGGAAAGTGATCATTCCTTGTCGCTTCATTTAATCGACGATAGTCTATACATACCCTCCATCCTGTGACGGTTCTCGTTGGTATTAATTCATTTTTCACATTGGTTATTACCGTCATACCTCCTTTCTTTGGAACTACTTGGACGGGACATACCCAAGGACTATCAGAGATATGGTAAATAAGTCTGGCGTCAAGTAATTTGATGACTTCGTTTTTAACCACTTCTTGGACATTTGGATTTACCCTACGTTGTAGTTGTATTACCGATTTATAGTCATCATTCATTAAAATTTTGTGCGTACACATGGAAGGACTTATTCCTTTAATATCTACAAGCTTCCAAGCGATCGTATTTTTGTGTTTTTTCAAAAGTGTAATTACTTTTTCTTTTTCTAAGCTACTTAATTTTGACGAAATAATTACAGGTGATTTACCATCTTTGTCTAGAAAAGCATATTCCAAACCTTTTGTGAGTTCTTTGAGCTCAAGAGGTGGGTCTTTAGGAGACTCCTTACTTGGTTGCTCATTTTTGTCAAGAATCACAAAGGTTTGTTCTATGGCGACCTCTTCTTCAATAAAGTGGTCAATTTCTTCTCTTGTATCGGGTGGTTCATCTTCATCTTCAATTAGGGGGTCATCATTGCCGAATGGATATTTCATTGAACGCTCAAGATCGATACTTTTTTTAAATGCCCCTAATTGAATAGATAGATTGTTGTACTTCTGGTTTTTCAAAGCTTCGTGGGTTTTTACAAAAGGTCGTCCCAATACTATAGGAGCGTCATCAAGGATGACAAATTCGGTTGGGATTACCATGTGATTTGTTTGGACCAAGACATCCTCAACTACACCGATTGATTTTATTACTTTCCGATTAGATAGAAAAATGGGTATTTGAAGTGGAGAAAAATCACTAATACTTAATTTTTCAAAAATGTAGTTAGGCATTATATTAACACAAAGATCTTTGTCAATTGTGATATTACTAATAAATGAGTTTTGAAAAAAAAAACATGGAACCGGTGTGATGTTAATTTCAAATGGGTCTTCTTTTATTAGCGAAGTTCGATCATTTGTTAACTTCATGCTTACCGTTTCGTCAATTTTAGTGTTAGTGTTTAGCTCTTTTAAAAACTTAGCATGAGTGGGTACTAAACAATGATTTTCGAAAGAAGGTGACAAGAGATTAATTTTTTCAAAATTAGACTCTTCTTGAATTTTAACGTTATCGGACTCTCCTTTCTCGTTGTTTAACTCATGTGTCAGTTTCTCACTTACTTGTTCTTCCATTTTTACACTTTCAACTATCTCTTCTTTATTACGAGTTAATTCTTCTCTTGCGCGGGACTCCACTTTCCTTGCGCGAGATTCTTTTATGCAACGTTCGATAGTTTTAATGTGCTCTATTATCTTATTGGCTATGTGGGTGATAGAGTAAGGATCAGGATCCTCAAAGCTTGAATCCGGATGTTCGATCCTTGGCTCCTCATAATACTCATAGGAAGTAGATGGTTCACACCATTGTTCTTCATTGTAAGTATATGATGGATAAGGGTCGTAATTTTGTTCTTCATAATACTCATATGAGGTGGGTTGTTCACGCCATGGTTCCTCATAATAAGCATATGAAGGTGGAGGCTCATATATTGGTTCCTCGAAGTATGAGTATGAAGGCTCATACCTTGGTTCATCAAAATATGAGTATGAAGGAGGAGGTTCATACCTTTGGTCATCATAGGATGTGTATGAAGTTGATGGCTCGTACCTGGGCTCCTCATAGTAGGTGTATGAAGTGGATGGTTGAAAAAGGTCACAATATTGTACCGAGTGAGAGTCACCACAAATGGTGCAATAATCTTCCCTATAATCATCCTCCTCATAGGTGTAGTTGTAGCCTCCTGAGTATTGATCAATAAGAATCACTCAGCAGCCCACAACAGAGTCTCGAGACCAGAAAACAAAAATAAAAACGGAAACAGAGGCTGGACATGGCCCCTTGTTCAGTAGACACGGCTCGTGTTCAGGATCTGTATCTAGGCGTTTGAATAAAAGTGACTGGTTTTGTGCAGCACGAGGGCGTGTTCAGTGAGCACGGTCCCGTGTTCAGACTCTTTATCTGGGTGTTTTATGAAAAAAAATGCAGCACGGCCCCGTGTTTAGGCTACTATAAATGCAAAAACTAACTAAAATGCAGAAAAATGTGCGCGCGTTTTAAAAAGGTTTTGGAAAACTGATTAGGCCGTCGATTTTAAGCTTTCTTAAAATCCTTGTGTCCCCGGCAACGGCGCCAAAAACTTGTTGTGTGTCGGTTTGTATATATATTTATGTATATTTTTAGCCCTTTTTACACTTTAGTCAAGTTTTAAATTTATAAAACACGATATTTTACTAACACTAAACACACATATGGGCAAGTGCACCCATCGTGATCGTAGTATAGCGTTGGTAAGATACTGAGGTCGTCCAAGGACACAAGAGCTTTTAATACCGGTGTATCCTCAACGTCTAATCAAATCAAAATTTTAGAAAAAGGTTTAAACATGAAAATAAAAACTAAAAATGCTGCAAAAATAAAAATAAAAATAAAACAGATAGACAAGATGAATCACTTGGATCCGACTCGTCTTTAGTGTAACCTTTGATTATTTCCACACTTTTGCACTTTTTAAGAAATTATCTTAGTTATAGTAGTAGGCCCCCCTCTTTTGAAGGTGACGTTACCCTCAACCCAGTAGTTTGAGTCAGCAAGGATACGATCCTAAATGGTTGGATTATTGAAAGATAATTAATTAAGTTATTAATGCGTAATGTGGTTGGCCCCTCTTTTGAAGGTGACGTTACCCTCGGCTAAGTAGTTTGAGTCAGCAGGGATACGATCCTAAGTAGCCAGGTTAATGTTTTAATAGTAGTTTACATATGAGGGGATCAAGAAATTTGAACCCCCGCCATCCAATACCAGTGGGTATTGAAGGAGGTCCTACTAAGCTTGACCCATGTCCTTGCAGGATCTATACACTGAACAAGGCAAGACTCTTACCAAACCATTCCCTTAACCCCCGACCAGGTAGCCAACATATCTCCATATAGACCGTGGAGATATGAATGGTGTAAATCTTTTATTTTATATAGACAGTAAAATAACGCCAAGACACCACAGACAAATGATAAGGAAGATTCACCTTCAACATAAGAAACTAGTTATTAAAGTCATTGATACATAACCAAATAAAAAGTGCGAAAACATTAAAAATAAAAAGTATTACACTAAACACTTGTCTTCACCAACTGATGTAAGAGACTTAGGCAAACATGGCCTTTGATTGTCAAGAACTCTTACGATCAATCTTGGATCCCGAGACTACTACACACACTCTATGATGGATGATGGATGATGGTGGTAGTGGGTGGGTGAAGTGTGAGAGAGGTGGTTTGCCAAGGGATGGTTTGCAAGTGAGCCAAGCACCCCTATTTATAGCCTGCACAAAAGCCCGGACACGGCCCCGTGTCCACCCATCTTCTCTGTCTTCATTAATTGCAGTTGTCTGCATTAGTTGACCACGCCCCCGTGTCTGCTGGGCACGGCCCCGTGTGTAGAAGCGTATCTGTACTATCAAGATTTGCTTGGATTCTGCGAATCTTAGCGTTGACCACGGCCCCGTGTCCAGTGGGCACGCCCCCGTGTTGGGTGATAGAAGCTTCTACAACTTTGTCTTTTCTGCAGACTCTTGGGCACGCCCCCGTGCTCAGTGAGCACGGGGCATGTTCAGCCTTCTGTTCTCTTGTTTTTGCTTGGGGAGATGCTGTCGAGGGGTCGGGCATGCCACGTTTATTCCTTTTCTTGTATTATTGTTATTTTTAGCTTCATTTTTGCTTCTTTTGTTCATTTAAGCTCTTTTAACCCTGAAAATACAAAAGGAAGACAAAAACATGCTTTTTCCAACATTAGTACTAAAAAAGAGTTAGTTTTATGCCACATTTGATGTAATTTATATGTTGCATTTTGCACACATCAATTAAGAAGCTACTTTTTGCACGACATATACATGAATAAACAAATGTTTATTTATGCCCCTGGGCTTTCTTTAAATAGAAAGCTCATCAAGTAAAGGATGATGAGTTAAGCCAAGAATTCAATACATGCAACAAAAACTCCATTGTCCTTTCACCACTGAATTACACAAGTATTCATTTGTAATAGATAATAACCTCACAATCACCTTGTAAACCATTTTTTTTTCAAAGTGATATAAACTTGAAAATTATGTAGGTCTTGTTTCTTGAAAGTCTGATTTCTATTTCCGCACACTATTTTCATATTTGTTGAAATCACTTGCCATACTACGTGAAAAGAGAGTTTTAAGTCCAACTGGGACCAACATTAAGATGCGGGTTTCACCCCTAACTTAACAACCTTGTTCCTGCCAGTGTGGTAAATCCACGAGATAGAGAGGGAGATCCTTGTCGAGGTATGGATGTCACTCCTAACTCAACAGATGTTCTCGTGCTGAGAGTTAAATACGCGTAGAGTGAGCGATTTCATCGAGAGTTCTTGGTTTTCACATCTATTCTCGAAGCAATCACTCGTTTGTGGTATGCGAGTATTTTCGAAAACGTGTGTGTTGTGTTAGCCTTACGAAAGGCAAATAGTTTTTAGCCTTAGGAAAGTCTTCTTCGTGTGAAGCTGTAGTATGCGGTGTTCGCACAAAGTTGTAGTTTTCGCGAGTTCGAGCGAGAGTATCAATAGTAGGTCCGTACAAAACCCCTACTGGGTTTATACGAAGCGGTCTGTTGGTACTTAGACTATAGACTAGGTCAATCCTAAGACACAGCCTAATTCCCTATAGTTATGACTCTGATACCAATCTGTCACACCCCAACCGATGGCGGAAACATCGGTGTGTGACACTAGGCGAACCAGATCGCTCAAGAGAATCCATAACAACTATTAAGTGGCAATATTTAAAAGGTTAATTGTCCCATACCAGTCAACAAACATTCCACAAACAATTATTACAGATAACGAGTTTCTCTCAAACAAAGCAAGTCCGACAACCTAGATTTCTTGTAGTGTAGTTTCTAGAATGCCTATCTTGATTTCCAGCAAACAAATCAACCTATCACATACGTTAAAATAAAGTCGGTACATAAAATGTAAAGGTGAGTACACAAGTTTGAATAGCATATAGTATAGAACAGCGTTTACGCATAACCAACATGTAACACGTAACGGGCAAAGCATGTAACTATCAAACAATGTCTACAACTTAACAACGAGACTGCGTTTTGGAGTATGTGCGACACATGTTCGCCACTGCGAACATGTGAAGTAAGGTAAAGTGATCCCTAGCAACCCCCGTCCATGACAGGTGCTGAGTCCAAACTATCGTTGCTAGAGGCGGTATAGTGTAACACTGTGTAGCATAGTACAAGCATTTAAAGTACACTTATAGCATGCGGGAACGATTAGCGTTGTAAAGTGTTTGCATTGTGTGTTGTTGTGTTTTGATAGAGAACGTATGTAACACCCAAAAGTGTGTTAAATGAAAATGGGTTCGAGTATACTCACAGTACTAGTAGCTGGTAAACACCTACTATATTGGATTAAAGGGAGCACGTTGAGTTTAGCCTGAGCATAAAACATTCAGCGTGTAATCAGTGTGTCGAATAGTAGGGTGTTCGGATGGTGATCCGAACGGATGCGGGAACGGTTAGCGTTGTAAAGTGTTTGCATTGTGTGTTGTTGTGTTTTGATAGAGAACGTATGTAACACCCAAAAGTGTGTTAAATGAAAATGGGTTCGAGTATACTCACAGTACTAGTAGCTGGTAAACACCTACTATATTGGATTAAAGGGAGCACGTTGAGTTTAGCCTGAGCATAGAACATTCAGCGTGTAATCAGTGTGTCAAATAGTAGGGTGTTCGGATGGTGATCCGAACGGATGAGTTCCCATTCGATCAGATGGTCATCCGGTTGGATAGCCATCCGAGCGGATGGCCATTCGAACGGATGTCCATTCGAATGAGTGTGTTTGTGTGTATGTTGTTTAAGCTCAAAGTTTAAATCAAAACATTCAAGTATTAAAAGCTTTAAAGGGGGCAGTCCATCCGGTCGGATGGTCATTCGAACAGACGGAAACACACCCAAGTCCAGCTCGTTCGATCGGATGGGAACCACCCCATTCGATCAGCCTCACTGTTCTTAAAGAGGTTTCATGTTCAACCCGTGAATCGGTCATCTCTCTGGTGGAAATCTGTTTTCAAGCCGGCTCTCAACTAAGGAATGATTAAAGAGTCCGAATGAGCCTAGATTACATCCGTTTCATGTGAAAAAGTTGAAGAAAAGTTGAGAATAGATGAAAAATGTTGAAATCTTTCAAAACTTAGTTGAAAATGGTGGAAATCTCTTAGATCTAAACCAATCTTGATGAGTTGGTGCTCCACAACAGGTTGCATAAGCAAGATGAGTGAAGAACACCTTCAAGAGGTCCAAATTAGTGATTTTGGAGGAAAGGTTGAAGTGTTTGTGTGATTTTGATGGAGAAGATGATGTAGAAGTGTTTAGTGTTGAAGATTGTATAAGATTTGAGGAGAAATATTACAAAATGGCCTTGAGTCATGAGCAAAAGTGACTGAGAGTGACTTGAGTGCGTGTGGTCAGAGGGAAGTGTCAACATCACAGAATGAGGGGGTGTACGGGTATTTATAGGCGAGTGAGAGAGAGTTAAGGCGGTGGAGACTGGTGTCGGATGGCTTGCCGGTCGAATGGGTCATCCGGTCGGATGGCCATCCGATCGAATGGTCATCTGGACGGATGTTCATTCGGACAACCGTGTTGTGCGAGTTAGTTCTCCAACTTTCGTTTCGTTTGTTAAGCGTTGCGTTGCGTTTAATCAAGTTGCGAGTAAGCATTGAGTGTATAAGTGTTGCGTTGAAATAGCCACATAACAAATAACAATTAATCACACAAATAGTACACATACAAGATAAACAATCTGCGTTTTGAGTTTGCGTTTGCGTTGTGATAGCGTTTAGTCTAAACAAGCGATATAATGCGTTTAAATAGTAAGCGTTATAAACACCGTTTAAATGCGATAACTGTGTTTTGAATAAGCGTGTAGTAAGCGTTTGAAATGCGTTGAGTATGCGTAAAAATATAGTTTAAACCCTTGCGATAATCGAAATCTCAGGAGTAAAGCAATTAAGTAAGAAATGACAGATACAAGTAATGACTTGGAAAGTCGGGTTGTTACAATTGTCGTTCAAGCACAAAAACAATCAACAACCCTAAATGAACTAGGTACACCCTATTTATAGATACATAGGGTGACCTAATTACAAACTGGGCTAAAGCCCAAACCATACACTCTAGTAATTGCCCATACAAGCCCAAAAGACCTAATTAACCAACCCACTACCAAGCTATACAAGACAAGCGTAAACATACAAAACTATTCCCTTACACTTTTTCCACCACCAGATTCTAAAAACTATGTACCAATGCCCACTCCTCATCCAGAAAATGACTTAATTGAAAAAAATGATGTTGCTAAAGTTGAGCCAATTACTAACCATGATAAAAGCAATGCAGATGTACCTATGCCGGTGGAGGTGGTCG
>JARYGA010010032.1:0-24442 GCA_030545235.1 Helianthus tuberosus | reverse complement strand
ACAGACATTCCATGCACCAACAGACTCCCCCTTGGATGTTGACGAAGTCTTCAGCTCCTGAGTCTTCAGTCTTGGTCTTTTCTTCAACTCTCTGTCTTCACATCATAAGCATTCTTCACAGGTCTAGAATCACAACCTGATTCTAACTTCCATCTTCCCTTTGACTGTTGATCCAGACTCCCCCTTTCATAGACTCCCCCTCTTGATATGCTAGAATCTGAGATATCTGGTTCAAGCTTTGACAATTAGCTTCCATGGGAATAATGAAATCCAAAACCTGTTACCCTGCACATCCTCTACCTCAATCATAAGTTTCAAAAATTTATAACAATTGAATTTAATAAACTTAGTGGTAGACAACATTTATTCAACAAACATACTAGTTACATCAAGTTCAAATGAATGACCTTGATTAACTAAACACACAATCTTTCAAAAAATTTGTATATAACAATCAAAGTTTTCAACATATTCTCCCAACCCTCTAGTTCATCAAGTTTAGCACTTGGAATTTTGAATATCAGATCTTCAACATCAGTTGTCGAAAATCTTTTTGGATTTTTGTTTTGAATGAAATGCAGTAAACAAAATATATACAAACAATATTTTTGTGAGTTTGTGTAAGAGGATCATATCAGTTTATGAGACAAATCACTAGCACCGTTAAGCTTTAAACATGTTAAGTTCTAAACGATTCACTTAGATTGTCAGTATATTGATCCTCTTAAATTTTCACACACATTTCAACTGCTTCGAGATACGAGTTTAATGTCTTAGATACTTAGACTTAATCGCGTGTCCCACCTCAGAATATACTCCCGTATCCAGATCCCAATATTCAGTCTTACAGGCAATTATAACACAAATGATATCTGTAAGGGGTTAATAAATTATGAAGAATCATGAGAGCTCAGGTCAGAACCATCGTTCAGCAGAGAGATCATGACTCAACTTGTGGGTGTGTCCCCTTTAGAGGATCTTTTTTTACAACAGCATTGCTAAGCAATTTTATTGTCTTATCATTTATGCTGAGGGTGATGCTATTTTTCAAGCATTTGCAGAAAGTATTATTCGAGGACTAGGTCAGAACCACCGTTCAGCAGAAGTCCTGGAATAATACCCCAGATATCACTGAGTATAAAAACCTAGTATATCAGAATACGAGACCTTTCAAACAAGATTTCGGGGGTTACCCATATATCCGAGAGATGTTACCCACGATATAAGCAAGTTTGAAAAATTTAGGTTTATATCTCGTCACAATTTACTAAATGTGCAAAAACCTACTGACACATCATTAGTGAGACCGTTTATCACATTTGACATTTCATATCTTTAGCATGCTGTGATCATCTACTGATGTACTATCATTTCCTCTTTTATACACCAAAACTCATTTTTTCTTTTTCAATGTTTTTGACATTTTCAAATTTTCTAATTTTTTTTTAAAATTTTTCTCCCCCTAAAATCAAAATATGTTTCAATTTTGATTTTCAAGGAAAATTTGAAAACAAACTAACAACCGATATCGAATTACTTCAATTCGCCATCCACTTGGCATAAACAATCAGAACTCCCCCTGACAACAAACTATTTTCCCATTATGATTTCAAAACACTTAAGTTTGTTTTAATCAAATGTTTCTTTCGGAAAATTAGTTTTGTTGAATTAACAAACCACTTGTTGGTTAGGGGATTACTTCATCACTTTGTTCTTCTTTAACCATTTTGAAAGATTTAACAGTTCAAGATTCTATCAACACAAACACTTGTAGGAAATCAAGTACAACTTAATGTCCCTGATTTACCACATGTAAGACGAAAAATCACCAGAGTGAAATTTCTCAAGAAATGTGCCGATTCATGTTCCACGCTTACCAACCTGGGAACTCCGGCAAGTCAGGTTTTTCTATTTGAAAAGATTCACCCAAGCCTGACCAGCCTTGGGTGTGACAGTTTTTATCTCAACAGATGGCTCTTCTGGTTTTGACGAACCAGAATCATTACCAACACATGGCTCTTCTGACTTTGACAAGTCAGTTTCATTGCCTAATGGTAACTTGTCTGACTTTGAGACGTCAGATTCATCGCCTGATGGTGGCTCCTTTGTTTTTGAAGAAACAAATTCATCGCCAACCTTCATTGGTATCCAATTCTTACTAGATCTAGGTTTTCCCTTTTTATTAGGCTGTGAAATGAATAAACTTTCACAATCTCTTTTATATTCAAAAACCTTGATCAAGATTTTGTCAGAAAAATTAACTTTCTTTGATTGTTTATCATTTTGATTAGTTAATTTTTCTTTCTTTAACTCCCTTTTTGCTTTCCTATTTATCCTCAGATGTGTATCTGATGAATTTGTTTTGCTTGCCTTTACAGTTGGGGAAAGTAATTCATCAGAACTTTTTCTCGGATTACCAGTTTTATCCGAGGACAAAATTTTCTCCAAGTATTCTCTTGCTTTCTTTCTCTTCTTCCTCAGTCTGTCTTTCTGCCCTTGAGAAAGCTTCACTTTCTTTTCTTGAACTTTTGGTTCTTGAACTTTCTGTTCTTTGGGCTTGACACTGACTGATTTCCTTGCCATTCTTTGAGAATCAGCCCTCGATCGTGCCTTTGATCTCATTGGGCAATTTCTGGCAATGTGTCCTCTGATTTGGCATTCATAGCATCTTCTTGTTTCGAATCTCTGACTTTGGCAGTTAATAGCAATGTGTCCTTGATAGCCACAAGTGAAACACACTCTGTTATCATACCTCTCATTACTTTCATACCAAACACCATCTTCATACCACACACTTAGATCAAAGCATTGATTTGCCTTGTGGTAGTCATTTCTCCTCTTGTATCCTTGATTTGGCATTTGAGCTTTGTGGTCAAACCTGCACCACTTATTACCAACATTTTGTGAGTTTTCATTTTTAGATTTTTGTGATTTTTGATAATGATTGGATGACTTATCTGATGAGCTTTTATTTTCATTTTTAAAATTTTTAAAATTTTTAACTTTTTGTTTCTGTTCTACACTCTTCTTAACAGGTTTTTGTTTAGAACATTCACCTGTTTCAGTAGATTGCAAAACAGTATTTTTAAATTTTTCTTGTAAATCTAAAAATATTTTTCTTTTCTTTTCTTTTTCATCATCAGATATTTCATCACAATCTTCAATTTTGACTTTGTCAAAATTTGTGACATTGTCACTTATTGGAACAGAATTGATCGGTTTTGGACACTCATATGGTGCCGAAGTCACAAAACCTTTCAATTTCACTTCAAGCTCTTTGATTTTCATCCGAGCTTTTTCAGCTTCTTTTTCAAGCTGAATGATTTTAGCAAGATGAGAATTGATTTCAATTTGTTTTTCAAGATTATCTTTACCAAAAATATCTCTCTCATCTTCTAAAATCTTGATTTGATTTTAAAATCTTTTTATTTTTCTTTTAACGTTTCATTTTCCAATTTTATCCAAAAAACGTTTTCATTTTCAATTTTGATTTTTCCAAAATCTTTTTCTTTTTCTTTGAAGTCATTAATTTCCAATGTCAAACTGTCCAAACTACTCAACAGTTTGTCATTTTCTGACGTCAATTTCTCACAATTTTCTCTCATTTCAAGAATCTGTTTATTATCAGATTCTTTCTCATCCTTCAAACTTTTGATTTCCACTGTCAAATTCTCCACATCTTTCAAGAGATTGAAATTTTCTGCTTCGGATTTTTCGCATTTTAAGCACACAACTTCAACTTTTGAAATTTCATCCTTCTTTGATTCTTCATTCTTTGTCATTCCTTCTTTAATCTTTTTGATTAATTCAAGAAATTCATTCAAACTCATATTTTCTGAGTTTCTTTCAATTTCATCTAGTAACTCTTTCTTTTTCTTTTTCTCTTCTTCATCTCCCCACCATTTCTTTTGCCAATAATCATCCTCTTCTTTGTACTGCTGGATTATGGCTTCGATATCAAGCGTACTATCATCGATCGCAATATTTCCATACTCATCAAGATAACACTCTCTGTTCGGATCCCATCTATTTGCTCTCCTTGCTTCCAGATAGATACGAGAGATTCTAATGATTTTGTTTTCAGCAATCATTTTTCTGTATCTATACTTCTGCTCTTCAGTTCGATCGTCTTTCCACGGAATAGGTTCGGAATTTGCCATCTTTTTATGTCCTTGAATAACCTCGAAATCACCTGCAAACAAAACAAACAAGCTATCAGTTCAAACAAACTGAATATGTAACAGTGTGTTTGATGAAATCAATCTAAGACTCGTTGTCGAAGATTCGCGGATTTGTTTCAATGTTGATGACGTGAGAACACTTAATGAATGAACCTGAACAAAAACAATTCACAAGATATGGACAAAAGATGAACTGGACCTTCACTGATTGAGCCGTAAACTTCTTTATATGGGCTGCAACTATAACTCACTTGGGCCGAGGACAACTTTGATATGTTTTAAAAACCTATTGCAAGTCCACTAAACTGACAAACAAATCAATGTATTCACATGTATTCAAATCAACTATTAATGTTCAAACAACTAGCCCTTATACCGACAACAACTAGCCGACCATTTCAAATCATTGTATTCACATGTGATTGGGCTGTGATTGGGCCCTTCACTCCCACTAACCCGACAACATTATCAACTAGATATTAAATGTTTCAATTGTGATGCAATCTAGATATTACATCTGATTAGGCCTTCATATTAAAGTACACGTGATATCTTGGGCTGACAAAATGACTGACAATTTTTTTTTTATATGAAACTGATTGAGCCGTTCACTTTAGTGGGTTGACAAAATGGTTATTCAATTAAATGGCTTGACAATCGAAATTAAACAATCCTTTTTATTGGACCTCCTCACTAACTCAATGTCAATCACATGCAAATTTGATTTTAAAAATTGCCGACAACTGTTTGACTTCACATGCAACTATGTAATCGAGGTAATTAGCAATTCTGATACATTGTTCACGTGCAATTCAGAATCTTCTTTGATTCTATTTGACCTTGAACTCCACTAAACCATGTGACTGACAAATTACAAATTCCAAACAAATTGTTTTTAAAGTCCGACAACCACTTAAATGATTTTACAATTTCGATGTGTGTGACCAACAATCAACGCAATCTTATTGCACCGAAGAACCGAAACCACAGTGATGACTGATAAGCGGACCAGGTAATGATCGGATAAGCGGACCACTTGAGCGAACCTATCACTTGTCACTATGAGCGGACCTATCAGATATTGTCCGGATAAGCGGACCTAACAAGATATTGTCCGGATAAGCGGACCTAACAGGTAATATCGAGCAACAATGCCTTAGAAGCGAACCTAATGTGAACTTTCAAGCGGACCTACGAATGCCCGTAAAAGCGGACCTAACGTTTACCCAATTTTAACCATTTTTTAAGCCGAGTTTTAACTTGAAACTTTCTAGGGTTTATTAAAAGTATGTTCCGCACGTTATACTCAAAAATCAGACAATTTTAACCGTAGGAACCACTTCAAATCGAAAAAGTATGAAAGAAAGAGAGTAGAAATCAGAGAATTCGGTAGAATCAAGCTGTAGTAGTATGAACTCCTCGTCCTGAGCTCTGATACCACTTGTTGGACCGTTCTACGACCTCGAAAAGTCAGTCAAGGACGTTCATCTTCATGTGTAAAGGCGGAATCAATGCACACAAAGTTACAACAGCTGTTTCATTCAATTTCTTCTCTTTATTAGCTTTCTGAATTCAATTTGACAGAGTTCCTTTACCAAGCTAATGATCCAGGTCCGTTTCAACATACACCAGATCAGGCTATTTATAGTATGGAGAGGTTCGCTTATATGGACTGACATAAAAGCGGACCTACTGATGTACACATAAGCGGACCTGACATATAAGCGGACCTACATGTACACATAAGCGGACCTATCAACATAATACATGATTTTGACATTCTAAACCCTATGTTGACCTATCTTAACCTAAGACTTAATGCAGACGAAGTCAACAGACATTCCATGCACCAACAAATGAGAGACCTAACAATAAACTAGACATGACAATATATAGGAGCCTCTAACCAATCGTCCCACATGGCCTAGCCCAAACCCAAGTCCTAATCTAAGCCCAATAAACATAAACGTGTACAATAAAGATAAGCGTAAAACTATACAATTTCTGGGCCTTACAATATCCTCCTACTTTTATGCTATCTTTATTGCAGCTTAAAAAAATAATATCTCGAGCTGTTATGATCTTCAATCTTGGGTCTTTTCTTTCAGTGGTACAATAGTAAATAGGCTCACTCTCTATAAACCTTCCGGTCCAACAACGAAACTTAATCAGCTCATAAGACCAAATCCATATCCTTCTTCGGCCCAGAGACAACAAAACTTAAAATAATACTAAAACACAACACAGTTCGTCTTCTTCTTTTAACCGATGATGAACTTCAGCCGCCAAGAACAAAAACAATGGTGATGATGAACGAACGTCGCCGGCAGGTGATGATGCAGTCGCCGGTGACGGTGGAGACAGAGAGAAAACGATGGAAATGCAGTTGACGGAGCTCCGGTGATGATTGACGGGGTCTTTCAGGAGATGATGTGATGATGCTCCGGTTATTAATGGTGATCGGAGGATGTCGGTGGTAATGGAGATGATCTTCAGAACTCGTAATGGAGGTCCGACGATGATGGAGATGATATGGTAACGATGCCGGAGATCGAAGAAGGTGAGCGAATGATGAACAGTGTTGAGTTGCGGTGTTCGGTGGACGACGAAGATGGGAGACTGATCGGAGTTTGATGAGGAGAACACCAGCACCTTTTCGAATGATGATGATAGTGATACTGTACCAGAGAAGGTTGTTGACGTGATGATATTGATGATTCCCGGTTGTGAATAGAAGATGTGCAGTGCGGTGGCGTAGTGTGCGGGTTCATTTGATGATCATCGGCGAGGCGTGCGGTGATCAATGTAGAAGTTGATGAAGTTGTCGTTGAAGTCGCATAAAACCGATGTAGTCGCACACTTAAATTTTCGCACACTTTAATGCTTTGTTGATGTTTCTGCCGGAGATGATAATTGCAAACGAGAAATGATGAAAAGTAATTCAGATGAACAAAAGGATCTGATGTAGGAGCTGTTATAATTTGAATGATGATATGATGATGAGGCTTATGATCTGATGATACAATGATGATGATAAATGATGTTGATGTATCGATGTATTGAACGAGAAGATGATGATGTTGTCAGATGTTGAAGATATCGCACACTTCTCTAAACTTCAAAGATGAAGTCGCACGCTCCAATACTGATGAAGACAAAATTTTGATTACTTATAATATTTTCGCACACTCCTATTTTCACAGTTGTACCCACTATAATTCCAATTCACACACTTGACTAATGTTGAACGTGAATTGTAGTGGCACACTTGAGATGTACACAAATCCCGAAAATTAAGGATAATTTGAAAATCAATTTTTTCAATATATCCTTTCCACCAATAATTTCCTAAAATTCAGCAAACACCAATTTTCAAACCACCAAAAAGATCAAAACGTAAGATTCAATTTGTTCTTGATGGTCTTCAAACTATTCTTTGAGTTCTTCAAATCTTTTTCATCACTCTCGTTCTTCGATCTTCCAAATCATACACATCTATAGTTCAAATCATGATTCTCAACAATAAGATAAACTATTACCTTGTGAACCGGAGATCTCCCTTTTGACGAACATACATCCCCCGTTACTGTGCAAATCCTTCTTCTTGTTCTTCGAGAGATATCAAAACCGAGCCCTTGAATGGCTTCAATGGCTCTGATACCACTTGTAAGTCCCAAACATCCCAAGATATCACTCAAAGGTTTAATCGAACACGGAATATAAGATTAAACCACAAGAACAAAAAGAAAATATATTATTACCAAAACATTGTGCCACTGCTTCGATCGCACACGGTTTCAACGAACCGTCTGGTACGATCTCTAAGAAGATTGCACACATTCTCTAGGAACGTCTGGTACAATCTCTAAAAACCTTGCACACAATCTCTAGGATTATCTGGTACAAGGTTCTCCATAGGGGATTACATGATTACAAAAAATGAGAGACCGAACAATAAACTAGACATGACAATATATAGGAGCCTCTAACCAATCGGCCCACATGGCCTAGCCCAAACCCAAGTCCTAATCTAAGCCCAATAAACATAAACGTGTACAATAAAGATACGCGTAAAACAATACAATTTCTGGGCCTTACAGAATCAGATTCATCACCAGAACTAACATCTGATTTCTTAACAACCCACTTTTGGTTGTTAAGATTCACTTTTCTTTTGTAAAATCTTTTTGAACACTCACCAACTTCATACGTTGAATTTTTAAACATTTTAAATTTTTCAGTTGGTGGTTCATTATCAACCATCTTTTCTTTCAGTTTTTCAGAGACTCCCTGTTTTGTGTTGGTTGCCTTTGGACAGTTCAAGGCAATGTGACCAACTACTCTGCATTGATAACAGGTTCTCGTCTCCTTCTTCTGAGCAGCTTCATTCTTTATTCCTTCTTGCTTCTTAGCAAGGAATTCTTTGTTCGTCTGTTTCCAGAATGAGCTATTTTCTTCTTCTGATGATATTGCTCCTGAAACAAAAACAACTTTTGATTTAAAATCTTTAACACATTTTTCATGATTTTCTGGTGGAATAAAACCTAATCCTTTCTTTTTGAAATTACTGTTATGGTTTGGTTTCTTTAGATAACCAGAATCAGAACTGTAACCTTTTTTCTTGTTTAACCTTTGTTGAACTCTTAAGGTGTACTTTTTAGGTTTTTCTGTAACATTTACATCTTTTATTTTAGAAATATTAATTTCTGTTAATTTGAAAACCTTTTTAATCATTTCGGTTTTAACACCTCTTATTGGAAATTCTTCATCAGAATATAATTTGTCAGAATCACTCAAAGTATATGCTACTTTGAATGTTTTGTCATTCAAATTATTTTGTGATAACAGAAAATCTTTATTGTAAACCCTTTTGACTTTTTCAACTGTTGGACTTGGAGTATCAGACTTTGACTTTGAGTTTGACTCCTCGGTTTCATCTTTATCCAACACATGATCCACCACTTTCTTCATCAATTGATATTGTTGATCAGTGTCAAATACAGTGAATGTAATGTTAATATTATCTGGCAGTCCATCTGAAGGTTCAGATTCCCACTTTAAATTGGTTGCCTTTTTGACTCTTTCTGAATTAGGATTTCGTGGAGAATATCCTTCTTCAAGTGGAGGTGGACACTTGGTATAATTGGTACTATGTTTCTTACCAGTATCCTTTACTTCAATTTTCTCCTCTTCAAACGCTTTCATGCCTTCGACTGTAGGATAAATCATGTCAATCACATAAGAAGCACATGAGTAACTTCTTAATAACCTATTTACCCTCTCAGTTTCTATCCTCTGGGTTTCCAATTTTTGTTCAAGTTCAGCACATTTTTCAATGTACTTATTGATGATTTTCTGCTTTGTCATGAACGCTCCATTGAGTGTCTTCATAGCTATCGCTTGTTCACTGCTTGATTTGTTATATTGATTCATAGCTTTGTTTAAAACATCATAAGATTCTTTCAGTCTGTTCATGTTATCAATCAATTTGTTGTTGTGCCGTTTCAAAGTATCACAATTTTCACACATTTCAGGCATCTTTTCTGCATCAACTTCCTTCTTATTCTTGAAAGCTGGAATTTCTTTAACCTGCTTCTTTATCACTCGAACAATTTCATCATCACTGTCATCAGTTTCTGTATTATGATTCTTCTTTTTCACAGCTTGTCTTTCTTTGATCTCTTCCTTTTTCCCTGCAAAATACAAATTATCATCATCACTATCAGATGAAAATTTTCTTTTGTAATATTCAAGTTTTCGAATTTCTTCACTATCATCATCACTCTCTTCATCTGATGAGTGATCAAAAATTGGTGCTTTTACTGAAGCCTTTCTTGTTGAAACTGATTCTTCTTCTTTCTTTTTCGGACTGTATTGCTGAAATTCGTAATAAGCATACGCTAATTCTTCTTCAGCAGTTGAATCTTCATAAATTTGAGCAACAAATGATACCTTTTCTGAAGTTCTGTTAGGATCATACTTATCCCAACTAAAGCCTTCTGGAAGCCTTTCATCATCTTGATCTATCAGACCATAACAAGCTCTCTTTGATGGCTCTACGATCTCCTTCCTAGCATGTGCAGTTTGTGACGATTGTTGTTGATGCGGAGCAACTTGATGATAAATCGCCTTTCGATGATAATCATTGTTGCCGAATGGATTTTGAGCTCTACTTGCTTCACGGTTTGTGCACTCTCGCTTGAAATGCCCCTTCTCCCTGCAACGAAAACAAGTAACTTTAGATTTATCAAAACCTAAAGGTGAGGTTCCAGCATCACGGAAATCATCTCTTCCAGTGATCTGTTTGAACTTTTCAGCTCTTCTCAACACACTAGCCATACACCATTTTATATCCATTAATTCCATCTCCTCAGCATCAATCTGATCGTAATCCTCTTTTGTCAACATAGGATTTCCGATCTTCCCAGCCACCAAACTTTCATAAGACTCTAAAACAGTCACCAACAAGGACATATGACCTTTAGCAACCTCTTCCGATAAATTTTGACCTTTCTCAAGATTTAATGCAATGTTGCATTGTAGTACTTTGCCATTATTGGTTGCTGAATAACTTGGATCAACTGATGGATATAACGAGAATCTATTATTGTTGTTTGATCCTTGAGATGACCCTCCAGAAGAACTTTTTGCGTTAAAAGCAGTTTCGATCTTTGGTGCTTTTGATACATTTTTGTGTGGACGCAGCACGTTCGGTTCGAGTCTTTAAACATAATGAAGACCAAGTCGGATATCCTCCTATCGCACTTGGGTCCGACAACTTTATCTCATTTGTTTTGTAACGTTAAACGAACAATGCATGTTGCATTTAGATTATTAGTTGTCTAGGTGTGTGTTTATATAGTTCACTGGGCCAAATCTTCATGTGGGCCAAAACCTCATTTGGGCTTAACCTTCACTGGGCCAAAACTTCATCATGGGGAAACTCCCTGATGACATGACGAAACCCCCCTTTATGATGAAACTCTATGGAGTTTCATCACACTACAGGACAAAAGCATGGTGAAACCTCCAAGTTTCTTCATGACGAAACTCCCAAGTTTCATCATCTTTGAGGTTTTGTCAGGCCCAAGTAGAGTTTCGACAGGCCCATTTGTGTTTCGACGTTGTTAGGGCCCAGGCTGCTATATAAACACTTTCTAGTTTCACTTTGAAACTAGATGAGAGCATACCCTGAAAGTTATACTGTCAAACTGTGTGTGTATCAGTTGATCTTGGTTCTCATCCCATTTAATCAATAGATTGCGTTTCATTGGTTACTTTGTGTCTTTGATACTATCTGTGTTTGGTTTGGCATAGTCATGGGGATTCTGAACTCGTGACCGTGTTTGTTATAAACAAGGGTTTGGTTTTCGTTATCGATCCTCAGATTTCGGGACCTACAGGTGCAATGTTGGTTTTATCACTAGTACTCCCTTTGTAGTACAGACCAATATCTTGTTCACCATTAAAGTCTTTCATTTTCGCCATCTTTCGTTGTTCCATCTCTTGAACTTCGAGTTTTTCAATAAACTTGCTCAACGATAGATTTGCAAAATCATCATTATTCTTCAACATCATAAGATATGAGCCCCAAACATCTTGTGGCAATGCATCAGCCAATTTTTCAACCCAGTCTTCTCTATCCTTTTTTATATCCAATCGATTCATGTTAACCACCAAATTGCAATATCTTTCTATAATCTGCTTGGTGTTTTCAGTTTTTAATCCACGAAAAAGATCAAATTCTTTCTTCAAAAGAGATTTTTTGTTCTTGATCATGTCTTGACTTCCAACAAACTTCGTTTTTAGTGCTTTCCACATTGAGTGTGCACTTCCATTGTGTTGTAGTAAAATCAAGATATCTTCCTTAATAGCTTGTTGCAATATACTAATCATCATCTTTTCACTTTTGTATTTCTTTTTCTCATCATCACTTAAATCTTTAATAGCAACAATCTCTCCGTCATCATCAATCGGTCTAACATATCGTTGTTCAACACATTCCCATGCATCTAAATAATTCGCTTGAACCCAATTTTCGAAACGTTCTTCCCAACTGTTATATTCCTCGATATTCATGAGCTTAGGCGGTTTTTGCATGGTGCCCATTTCTGTCACACCCCAACCAATGGCGGAAACATCGGGATGAGACGAAGTGTGAAGATTGCTAGAGACATCATAACGCTATTTGTGACAATATTTAATAAGCCGCTTTCATTGCATAAAGTGATTGTCAACATTACAAGAAATTCAAATATAACAAGTTCAAAGAAATACATAACAACATAAGTAAAATTGATACAACATATTAAACCTAACGTCTATATGTGTATCTAGGCATCAACGCTACTTCTTTTCATAGTACCATCATCATCAACCTGTAACATGTTTAAAAAATACAATTCAATGCAAAAGCAATGGCGAGTATACAAGTTTGGTACGTACATAGCAAAAATAAGTTTCGAACAATTCCTCATAGCAAGCATGTGATTCAAGATAAACAATAAATTTGGCATGTGTCTAACATATCAAACCAAAGAAACGCAACATGCTCATGACATTACCACGAGATAAGATGGCGGGTCGTTAATCCTATAGCGCTACAAATGTCAAGGATTGGCTCGTACGAACACGTAATGTTTTACCCAAGTTTAAAGTATCAAGCAGTCACGTATACAAGTATGTTATAGGAATGTTCATGTGTTTAAGCAAAATGTTCATGTGTAAGTTGTTGATAAGTAAACATGTTACACCCCAAAAAGTGGTAAAAGTAAAAAGGGGAATACGAGTATACTCACGGTTTCTCAAAGTTGTTCCTTTGGTAATCCCCGTGACGAGTTGAAGGTTGGAAACTTCAAGCCTATAAGCGGTACAATTCTACCGTATACAAAACAGTCAAATGAATCCTCGTTTCTGATGTGGAAGATCAGACTAAGCTGCAACCACAGAGCATACTAGGAAGAGAGGAGAATGGTTAGAACACTTAGTGTTCTTTTAGAATTCTTAGAATTCTTGATTTAGAGAGGTTGAGAGAACTTAGAGAGATAGAGAGAAGAATGGTGTGAAGAAAATGGTAGAATGAGGTTGGTATTTATAGGTAAAGAAGGTGGAAATGGTGAAATATGATTTGTTAAAAAAAGTGGAAGAGGATTGATGAGGTGGAAAGATGATTGAAGGAGGTGGAAAAGGTGATTGGAGAAGAAAAGAGGTGGAAAAGGTGATTGGTATATTTCTTGGTTTTTTTCTTAAGTATATATTATGTAATTGAGTATAAAAAGTATAATTCAAGTATTGAGGATGTACGTATAAGTATTTATACGTATGAATAGTGTCGGTTTGCGTATAAATACGTATTTAAATGATTGGTTGTGTGAATAAAATATGTATAAAATGTGAATTTTATTATCAAGTATCGTTTAGGTTCAAAGCCTGATGTATGCATAAGTTTCACGTATTTACAAGTTTAGCACATAGTTTCCATGTTTCATGAAATTGAACGTATGAGCACATATGAGGTATGTATAACATGTAATTAACATAATACTAGTTTTATTCATGATTCAAGTCTCGGATTTTACAACGGTTACAAAGAAAGAACGATTACAGGAACACAAGGTTTCCAAAAATAGAACTACGAACAAGGCTTGGTATAAATGAAAAGTACAAAGTAGCGGGGCGTTACAGTCTCCCCTTCTTTTGGGAATTTCGTCCCGAAATTGAAGAAGACTTAGGAAACAGATGTGGATACTTTTCCTTCATATCACTCTCGAGCTCCCAAGTAAATTCAGCGCCACGTTTTCCTTCCCATCGAACCTTGACGATAGGAATTCGACTGCGCTTCAATTCCTTGGCTCCTCGGTCCATGATTTCAACCGGTTTTTCCACAAAATGAAGTGTTTTGTTGACTTGTAAATCTTCGAGAGGGACGTGTAGTCCTTCGTCAGTTAGGCACCTCTTCAAGTTGGATACGTGGAAGACAGGGTGTACATTGCTGAGTTCTTCAGGCAGGTCCAATTTATACGTAACATTGCCAATCCTTTCGAGAATTTTGAAAGGACCGACGTAGCGAGGTGCAAGTTTCCCTTTCTTGCCAAATCGGACCACGCCCTTCCAAGGGGATACCTTGAGAAGTACGAAGTCACCTACCTCGTATTCCATTGGGTTACGTTTCTCGTCGGCGTAGACCTTTTGCCGGTGTCTGGCTTTCAGTAAGTTATCTCGAACCTGTAAAATCTTGTCCGTCGCCTCTTGTATGAGTTCGGGACCAGTGATTTGAGCGTCACCAATCTCGTGCCAACAAATAGGCGAACGGCACTTGCAACCATACAATGCTTCAAAAGGTGCCATTTTAATACTCGTGTGATAACTGTTATTGTACGAGAATTCGACCAAGGGTAAGTGTCTATCCCAGTTGCCACCAAAATCAATTACGCATGAACGAAGCATATCCTCTAAGGTTTGGATAGTACGCTCGGTTTGACCGTCTGTTTGAGGATGGAAGGCAGTACTAAGGTTAAGTTCAGTACCCATAGCAGATTGAAAAGTTTGCCAAAGGCGAGACGTAAAACGAGCGTCGCGGTCGGAAATGATGTCAACGGGAATGCCATGGCGGCAGATGATCTCATCAGTGTAGATTTGAGCCAATTTAGCGACTTTGAAATCTTCACGGATGGGAAGAAAATGAGCCGACTTGGTTAATCGATCAACGATCACCCAGATACTGTCATGGCCAGAAGAAGTGCGGGGGAGCTTAGTGATAAAATCCATGGAAATGCTCTCCCATTTCCAGACAGGAATCCTTGGTTGTTCAAGTAAGCCAGAGGGACGTTGATGTTCAGCCTTCACCTTCGAACACGTGAGACATTTCGAGACGTAAGTGGCTATATCCTTCTTCATTCCAGGCCACCAATAGGACGTACGCATATCATGGTACATCTTGTCGGCACCAGGGTGAACAGAATACTTCGTGTTATGCGCCTCTTTCATCAGGAACTTGCGAAGGTTATTGCGATTAGGAATCCAGATACGATCGAGGTAGTGCAAAATACCATCAGGTTTGGACACGAGACTGTTTTCAGCACCACATTGCATCTCGTTGTAGAGGTTACCCTCATTAACAGATGAATATTGGGCATCACGTATGCGATTCTGAAGATCATGGACGAGTTGGAAACAACGGATACTTTTGACATGAGTTTTACGACTGAGAGCGTCTGCAACTACGTTCGCTTTACCTGGGTGGTATTTGATCTCGCAGTCGTAATCGTTTAATAGTTCCACCCAACGACGCTGACGCATGTTCAGTTCTTTTTGATCGAAGATGTGTTGAAGGCTCCTATGGTCGGTGAAGACCACACACTTAGTACCATAAAGGTAGTGTCGCCAAATCTTCAACGCAAAAACAACTGCTCCAAGTTCAAGGTCGTGAGTAGTATAGTTCTTCTTATGTATTTTGAGCTGCCTTGACGCATAAGTGATGACCTTGTCTCGTTGCATGAGCACACAACCAAGACCAAGGCGAGAAGCATCGCAATATACGACGAAGTCGTCGTTTCCATCCGGAAGTGTGAGGATAGGAGCATGGCATAGCATGTCCTTGAGCGTTTGAAATGACTCCTCTTGCTCGGGACCCCAAACAAAAGGGTTATCCTTTTGAGTCAAGGAGGTCAAAGGGATAGCGATCTTCGAAAAATTGGAGATGAAGCGACGATAGTAACCAGCAAGACCAAGAAACGAACGAATTTCGGACGGAGATTTAGGTGTGACCCAATTCTTCACAGCTTCAATTTTAGCGGGGTCAACGTGAATACCAAGTTCATTGACTGTATGACCAAGGAATTGAACCTCTTTTAACCAAAATTCACACTTGGAGAATTTGGCGTATAGACGTTCAGCACGAAGAAGTTCGAGGATAAGACGCAGGTGTTGTTTATGATCCTCTCGCGTCTTGGAATAGATGAGAATATCGTCAATGAAAACGATCACGAAACGGTCCAAATATGCTTTGCACACTCGGTGCATCAAGTCCATGAATACAGCAGGTGCGTTGGTCAAACCAAAGGGCATGACCACGAATTCGTAGTGACCATAACGTGTACGGAAGGCGGTTTTAGGCACATCTTCTTCGAGAACTCGAAGTTGATGATACCCAGAACGAAGGTCGATTTTTGAAAAGCAGGTCGCGCCTTGCAACTGGTCGAAGAGATCGTCGATGCGCGGAAGAGGGTATCGGTTCTTGATAGTAAGCTTGTTGAGTTCACGATAGTCAATACACATTCGAAATGACCCATCTTTCTTTTTGACGAATAACACGGGAGCGCCCCAAGGAGAAGTACTAGGGCGTATAAAGCCTTTATCAAGAAGCTCTTGAAGTTGACTTGAGAGCTCTTGCATCTCAGAGGGTGCTAAACGGTAGGGAGATTTAGCGACGGGCGTTGCGCCAGGCACTAAATCGATGCGAAAGTCGACAGAACGAGCAGGAGGCGGACCAGGAAGATCGTCGGGAAACACATCAGGGAAGTCACGTACAACGGGAACGTCGCTTATGCTTGGGCCTTTGTCCCTCTTTTCCACAATGTGGGCAAGAAAGGCGAAGGTACCCTTGCGTAAGCATTTGTTTGCTTTGATACACGACATAAGCTTAAGGCCTTGAGAAGGCTTTTCACCATAGACGTGTAGGGAATCACCGTTTGGAAGAGGTAGGCGAATAAACTTCTCAGAACAGACAACTTCAGCACGAACTCGCCTAAGCCAGTCCATACCTACTATGACGTCGAAACTACCCATTTGCATAGGTATGAGGTCGATAGAAAACGTATGATCGTTAAGGAGTAAAGAACAATTGGAGAGAACGGAATCAACAGCGACGGTTTTACCATTAGCCACTTCGACGGCGAAAGATTTTGGCAACTTAGAGCGTTTACACTTGAGCAAGGATTGGAATTCTAACGATACAAAACTTTTATCGGCTCCAGTATCAAATAGGCATGAAGCATAAACATGGTTAACAAGAAACGTACCAGAAATGACGTCGTTCGCGTTCTGAGCCTGAGCAGTAGTGAGAAGAAAAGCTCGACCTCGAGCGGGAGGTAGAGCCTGTTGCTGCTGCTGTGGCTGTTGCTGTGGCTGTGGTTGTTGCTGTCGAGGCTGTTGCGGTTGGTATCGCTGAGGGCAGGCGTTGGCCATATGGTTGGTATCACCACACGTGAAACATGCTCGCACAGGGGCGACTTGATTTGGAGCCAGAAGGGCATGGTTTTGATGAGCCTGTGGTAGGATGCGGCAGTACGGGGAAGTATGCCCATTTCGGCCACACCTGTCGCACTTTCGACAATGAGCATTTGGAGGGTGATGATATTGGCATTTATCACACTTAGGTAGCGTTCCCACATAATTTCTGCGCGGAGTTTCCTCGTTGGCATTAGCAGGTATGGCTTGTAGGGGTTGTGGGTTTGGCGGAGTGACGACCGCATAATTTTGGCTCGAAGCCTTCCGCTTCCTGCCTTGATTTCTCCTGGATGATCGGGAGTGTAAGGTCTCATCAGTAGTAGTGTCAGTTGTAGCTTGGCGTGCATTCTTCGTTGAAATCTTGTCAAAGGTTCCATGAAGAACGCAGTTGTTGTTAAGTTCAGTGGCTATACGAAAAGCATCCTCGAGGGTTTGGGGGTTGCGGAGGCAAGATGATTAGTCAGGGAAGGTGCAACACAACGAACAAATTTGGCTATGGTATTGGGGACGGTCTCGAGTTGTCCAGGACATAGGACACTAAGTTGTTTAAAGCGCGTGATCAGGCCATCCATGTCACTCCCTTTCTGAGTAAGGCTCCAAAATTCGTTCTCCAATTTTTGGAGTTCATGGGGAGGACAGAAGTGGTCTTTCATAAGTTGTTTGAAATCGTCCCAAGGCATAGCATGTGCAACATCGTTTCCCTTTTTGTTGCGTTCCGTCGTCCACCATTCGAGTGCCTTTTCATGAAATACCCCAGTAGCATTCAAGGTTCTTAGTTCATCAGGGCAGCCACTTTGCAGGAAGGTAAGCTCGATTGCATCGATCCAGTTCATCATGGCAGTAGCGCCATCCTGGCCAGTAAACTCTAAGGGTCTACAAGCCATAAATTGCTTAAAACGGAAGGTCGATTTGGGTTTGTCTGCCCTTGAGTCGACGGAGCCATGCGGTGAATCGGTGTTTGTCTGAATCTTGCTAACAACGTCGGGTAGGACCTTAGCAAATTGTTTGGCCATGAATCTCATGCAATCCTTTTGTGACATGGTTTTGGAAGTCGAACCCCTCTTAGACTTGGTCCTCCTTGATGCACCTCTGGACGACATCTAAGGATGGAAAGAAAAGGAATGGATGAGACTTGGTCATAATTTTAAAACAAGGTTTTTGCATGTAAGTAAGTGTTCATGTATCATATAAAGTTCACATAAAGCATAAGTTTCCAACATGTATTCAACAAGTATAACACATATGATTGCGTAAAGGGGGTATAAATTTAGTTTGTTCACGAGAGTTATTATTATTCTTGGTTGCGATGACGTGCGAAGCGAGTAAAAAAAATAAATAAATTTGAAATGAAGAACGTTCAAGTATAAAAATCACATATAAATTGAGATACATAAAAGAGAGGCTCAATAAAACATTGGATTGTTTCGGGTAGAGAAACGTCGACTATTCCAAAGTGGGTCGAAAGTCCTTTCGAATTAGAGAAAACGTGCTTTGGCCTATAGGTAAGATACTCTCGTCGGGAGGCGACTAACGATATCTTACCCTTCCAGTTACTACACGTCTCTAATCGATTGAAACAATCGGGACTTTGGCGAGATCGAAAATCGAGGAGTGGGACTTAATCGACAAGGTGCGGGTTTCACCCCTAACTTGAAGATTTCGTACCCTAAATGTGGTTGGTACTTGTCGGGTCAAAATAAAATTTCGACACTTTGACAAGGGTCCACTAGAGTTGAAAAGGAAATTACGATTAAGTTATGGATTTCACTCCTAGCTTAATGGTGAAATTTCGTGCAAAAATGGTTTAAGGTAGAATGAGAGTCGTTTACCAAATTGTGGGTTTCACGCCTATTTTGGTAAAGTTGTCTCGTTTATGTTACAAAAGTATAAAATTAACAAAAGTGTGTTCGTGTTAGCCTTAGGAAAGGCATGTAAAATTAACAACAAGAAGTGTAGCTAGGAAGCATGTAAGGTAGAATGCATAAGTTTTAAATAACAAATAAGAGGAAATTTTCCTAAAACTATAGACTAGGGCAAAAGCATAGCAATTTTCCTAATTCCCTATAGTTATGGCTCTGATACCAATCTGTCACACCCCAACCAATGGCGGAAACATCGGGATGAGACGAAGTGTGAAGATTGCTAGAGACATCATAACGCTATTTGTGACAATATTTAATAAGCCGCTTTCATTGCATAAAGTGATTGTCAACATTACAAGAAATTCAAATATAACAAGTTCAAAGAAATACATAACAACATAAGTAAAATTGATACAACATATTAAACCTAACGTCTATATATGTATCTAGGCATCAACGCTACTTCTTTTCATAGTACCATCATCATCAACCTGTAACATGTTTAAAAAATACAATTCAATGCAAAAGCAATGGCGAGTATACAAGTTTGGTACGTACATAGCAAAAATAAGTTTCGAACAATTCCTCATAGCAAGCATGTGATTCAAGATAAACAATAAATTTGGCATGTGTCTAACATATCAAACCAAAGAAACGCAACATGCTCATGACATTACCACGAGATAAGATGGCGGGTCGTTAATCCTATAGCGCTACAAATGTCAAGGATTGGCTCGTACGAACACGTAATGTTTTACCCAAGTTTAAAGTATCAAGCAGTCACGTATACAAGTATGTTATAGGAATGTTCATGTGTTTAAGCAAAATGTTCATGTGTAAGTTGTTGATAAGTAAACATGTTACACCCCAAAAAGTGGTAAAAGTAAAAAGGGGAATACGAGTATACTCACGGTTTCTCAAAGTTGTTCCTTTGGTAATCCCCGTGACGAGTTGAAGGTTGGAAACTTCAAGCCTATAAGCGGTACAATTCTACCATATACAAAACAGTCAAATGAATCCCCGTTTCTGATGTGGAAGATCAGACTAAGCTGCAACCACAGAGCATACTAGGAAGAGAGGAGAATGGTTAGAACACTTAGTGTTCTTTTAGAATTCTTAGAATTCTTGATTTAGAGAGGTTGAGAGAACTTAGAGAGATAGAGAGAAGAATGGTGTGAAGAAAATGGTAGAAGGAGGTTGGTATTTATAGGTAAAGAAGGTGGAAAAGGGTGAAATATGATTGGTTAAAAAAAGTGGAAGAGGATTGATGAGGTGGAAAGATGATTGAAGGAGGTGGAAAAGGTGATTGGAGAAGAAAAGAGGTGGAAAAGGTGATTGGTATATTTCTTGGTTTTTTTCTTAAGTATATATTATGTAATTGAGTATAAAAAGTATAATTCAAGTATTGAGGATGTACGTATAAGTATTTATACGTATGAATAGTGTCGGTTTGCGTATAAATACGTATTTAAATGATTGGTTGTGTGAATAAAATATGTATAAAATGTGAATTTTATTATCAAGTATCGTTTAGGTTCAAAGCCTGATGTATGCATAAGTTTCACGTATTTACAAGTTTAGCACATAGTTTCCATGTTTCATGAAATTGAACGTATGAGCACATATGAGGTATGTATAACATGTAATTAACATAATACTAGTTTTATTCATGATTCAAGTCTCGGATTTTACAACGGTTACAAAGAAAGAACGATTACAGGAACACAAGGTTTCCAAAAATAGAACTACGAACAAGGTGAAATTCAAACGACCTGGATCACCTGTGCGACCTGACCCCAAACAATGCGAACTGGACCAAACTTTCTACTTCATGCGAACTGGAATAATTTTATCACTTCGTGCGAACTGAGTATCCCAAACCGTGCGAAGTGGTATGATTACGTGCGAACTGATATCTTGTGCGAACTGAGGTCAATTAAGTCGACTTCATGCAAAGTGGGTTATTCACTCCGTGAGAACTGAACAGATTTGGTGCGACCTGGTAACAAATTGCACGAAGTGAAGGTCTTATGCGAACTGAAGGTCAGCTTCGTGCGACCTGGATGATGACTTCGTGCGAACTGGTAGTCTTAGATCGTGCGAACTGTGGACATGATGAACAATCGGAAGGTTTTTTGACAAATTGATCAAGATTTAGGTCGATTTTAGGTCTGATTTTTACAAGGATTGATTAAAACAGTGTTTTATGTGTTATATGTAAAAATCAGTCCATTTTATCAGTGAAATCATGGCTAATTTTGAAAAATCTTGTAGAAAGTGAGTAGAAATGAGTAGAAATGAGTAGAAATCAGATGCTGATGACGAAATCAAGCTGAAATGGTAAGAACTCTTCCTCCTGAGCTCTGATACCACTTGTAGGATCGTTAAATCGATCAAACGAGACGATCAGAAGAGTTCTCAATCAATACGAAAGGCGGAATCAGACGTATCAATGTTGTATCAGCTTGATTTGCACATAGAATCACTTTAACTATCTCTTGTATTGATTTCACAATGTTTTACAGCCTGGAGACACTTCGGCAGAGCTTCGCTACCGTAATCAGACACACACAAATGAGAAACCCAAGACCCCTATATATATAGTGAAGGCCACTTCGCATGAAACAGCCTCTCCAGTTCGCACGAACTGGCCACTTCGTGTGAACCTGCTGATTCAGCTCTGTTTCCCATTCTTTTCGTACTACATGTCTTGGATTATATATCCTATTACATGACTCGATACAAGACGAAGTCGACAGACATATGCACCAACAGATCCTTTTTCTTATTAACTTGCTGTTTTCATCACAGAGATGAATTTAGTGGATTTAGAAGTTTTATATCCTTTAATTGTGATCTTTTCACCCTTTGGTGAATTTACTTGTATCGACTTTTGATCACACCAAATACTAGCTTTATTGGCTATTAACCAATCCATTCCTAATACTACATCAAATCCTGCCAGATTCATTGGGTAAAGGTTTGCAATAAATTTCTGATTTAAAATTTCTATTCTTGCTCCTTGCAAGATTTCAGAAATGCTAATGGTTTCACCATTTGCTGTCTCTACTAGACATTCTTGTGGAAGTTTAGTTAATGATTGATTGAGAAGTTTGCGAAATGAAGTATTAATAAAACTTTGGTTTGCACCAGAGTCAAATAATACTTTAGCAAAAATATCATTAACTAAAAACGTACCAGTGATCACATCCGGGATCATCTGTTGGTGCATACGTCTGTCGACTTCGTCTTGTATCGAGTCTTGCATTCTTCATGGCACGAAGTTCAAGAAAACATGACAAATAGCTAATTCCGCTTCAACAAGATCTAATTCCGCTTGAAGAGTCATGTTGTAATTCCGTACGAAATTAACATGTTAATTCCGTTTGAATGTAATTCCGGTTGTAAGTGATTCCGCTTGATTGTGTTTGAAGCGGAATTAAGTAGTCATTCCGTTTCATTTCAAACGGAATTAGGTATGGTGATTTCCGACGGCGAAGCTCTGTCGAAGTGTCTACAGCTCTGTAAACGATCTTAAATCAATCTAAAGACAGTTTAAATTGATTTCTTATGCATTCCAGCTGAAATAACACTGATACATTTGTTTCCGCCACTTATATTGGTGAATAACTCTTCTAATCGACTCGTTTGGGTTTGAAAACGATCCTACAAGTGGTATCAGAGCTCAGGAGGAAGAGTTCTTACCTTTTCAGCTGCGATTTCTGATTTCTATATCTTCTTTTCTCAATTAAACTTGATTTCACGGTTAAAATGGTCTGATTTTCAAATATATTGTGCGCAATAGGGTTTTAACAAACCCTTGAGAGTTTCAGACAAAATTACGGCCTAAATTTGTTCGAAATCTTAATTCCGTTTGAAAGTTGATATAATTTCGTTTGAACAAAGCTGTAATTTTGCCCAGAATTAGCTGCTAATTTCGCTTGAATTTGTAATTCCGTTTGAAAATTTCATACGGAATTATAATTTCGTTTCAAGTTGCATAATTCCGTTTGAAAGCAAGGTTTAATTCCACACGGAATTAAATCCCGTTTGAAGGTGATTTCGTTTCTGGGTAATTTCGTGTGAAAGGTGTAATTTCGTTTGAAGCTTAGGGTAATTCCGGTTCAGAGGATAATTCCGTTTGAAGGGTATTCCGTGTGAAGATATAATTCCGTTTGAAACAGACTGATTGTGAACTTTTGAAAACTGAAAACATGGAGAACGAGTTTTATAATGCCTTTGCTAGCCCAATGACTGTTACTCAAAGTACATTGCTTGAAAATGAGACGGGGACAACACAAAAACCGCCTAAGCTTTTGGATATTGATGATTATAATGGTTGGTCCGAACGTTTTGGTAACTGGGTTGAAGCATATCATTTGGATGCTTGGGAACATACTGAAGAGCAATATACTAGACCACTCAAGAACAATGATGAAAAAAATACCAATTAGAGAAATGAATCCCGAGGAGAAAAAGAAGTATAAAGATGAGAAATTGATGGTTAGTTTGTTACAGCAAGCAATCAAAGAGGACATCTTGGTTTTTCTTCAACATAACGGAAGTGCATATTCGATTTGGAAAGAATTAGAAGCAAAGTCTCTTGGTAGTGATGATATGCTCAGGAACAAGATGTCACTTATGAAGAAAGAATTTGATTTATTCCGTGGTTTGAGAACGGAAAGCACCAAGCAGATTATTGAAAGATATTGTAACTTGGTGAAAAACATGACAAGATTGGGCATCAACA
This sequence comes from Helianthus tuberosus, assembly GCA_030545235.1. Lineage (NCBI taxonomy): Eukaryota > Viridiplantae > Streptophyta > Magnoliopsida > Asterales > Asteraceae > Helianthus > Helianthus tuberosus. Next base: position 422 of record JARYGA010010032.1, on the reverse strand, counting down.
AAAATAAAGATGAGTTGATTGAGAAGCTGGCTGATGCGTTGCCACATGATGTTTGGGGAACGTTTCTGATGATGTTAAGGAATAATAGAAAGGAATATAACGAGCTAACACTGGGTGGGTTCATCAAACATCTTTAAGCTCAAGAGATGGAGCAAAGAAAGATCGCTAGAATGAAGAATTATGATGGAGAACAAGACATCGGTTTGTATTTCAAAGGTGGTGTTAGTGAAAAGACAAATTTGTCTCCAAAAGTTGAAACTGCTTTCAATGCAAAAAGTTCTTCAGAAAGTTCATCTCAGGGATCAAGCAGCAAAACTGGATTCACTTCATTTCCAACATTTGATCCACATTTTTCTACAACAAAAAGTGGCAAAGTTCTTCAATGCAACATTGCTTTGAACCTTGAAAATGATCAGAATTAT
>JARYGA010010031.1:0-21441 GCA_030545235.1 Helianthus tuberosus | reverse complement strand
TGGAAATTTGCTCCTATTTCCATTGCGGGGTCTCTGGTTGTTGGAGTAGGCCCGAGGGTTTCTGATACTCGGCCTTGACTCTCGCACAGGTCAAACATTTGCTGACATAGATTGCTATGTTGGCTTTCATGCTAGGCCACCAATATGTAGTCTTTAAGTCGTGGTACATCTTATCCGAACCAGGATGTACTGAGTAACGGGACTTATGGGCTTCATCCATTACAAGCTTGCGTAAATTCCCATAATGTGGGACCCATATACGCCCGTTTACGTAGTAAGCACCATCTTCTTTTTGTTCTAGCCGTTTTCTTGATCCTCGCAGGGACTCAGCCCTGATGTTCTCGGCTTTTAACGCTTCAACCTGAGCGTTTCGGATCTGATCGGGGAGGCTCGAGTGGATAGTGAGCTGTAAAGCACGAACACGTTTAGGTTTGGTTTCCTTCCTGCTGAGGGCATCTGCCACCACATTAGCCTTGCCTGGATGATATTTAATCGCGCACTCATAGTCGTTTAGAAGCTCAACTCATCGGTGTTGCCGCAGATTCAGCTCTTTTTGTTCTATTATATGCTATAGACTCTTGTGATCGGTGTAAATTGTGCACTTGGTACCGTACAAGTAGTGTCTCCAAATCTTGAGCGCGAAGACCACAGCTCCGAATTCTAAGTCATGTGTCGTGTAGTTCCGTTCGTGGATCTTGAGTTGTCGCGAAGCGTAAGCAATAACCTTCTCACGTTGCATCAACACGCAACCAAGTCCTTGAATAGAAGCGTCGCAGTAAACAACAAAGTCGTCGGTACCTTCAGGTAAGGAAAGAATAGGAGCACTACAAAGGTTCTTCTTTAGTTCCTGAAAGGCAGATTCCTGAGCATCATTCCATTTGTAAGCGACACCCTTCTGAGTGAGGGTCGTGAGTGATTGAGCGATCTTAGAAAATCCCTTGATAAATATTCAATAGTATCTTGCCAATCCCAAGAATTGGCGAATTTCGGTCTGAGTCTTAGGTATAGGCCAATTCTTAATGGATTCGATCTTAGCGGGGTCGACGTGAATCCCATCCTGATTGACTATGTGCCCAAGGAAATGGACTTCTCTAAGCCAGAAATCACATTTCGAGAATTTGGCGTACAGTTGCTCATTGCGAAGGAGTTCGAGAATAAGACGCAGGTGTTGCTCATGCTCCTCTTGACTTTTCAAGTAAATTAGGATGTCGTCAATAAACACAATCACGAACTTGTCGAGGTAGGGTTTGCACACTCGGTTCATGAGATCCATGAAGATCGCAGGTGCGTTGGTCATTCCGAAAGGCATAACAAGGAATTCGTAGTGACCATAGCGGGTTCTGAAAGCAGTCTTAGAGACGTCCTCATCGCGGACTCTCAGCTGGTGATAGCCCGATCGCAGATCAATCTTGGAATAATAGCTCGACCCTTACAGCTGGTCGAACAGATCGTCGATACGGGGAAGTGGATAACGATTCTTGATGGTAACCTTGTTCAGTTCGCGGTAATCAATGCACATTCGGAATGTGTCATCCTTCTTTTTGACAAAGAGTACTGGGGCTCCCAAGGGTGACGAGCTTGGACGGATAAAGCCTTTGTCCAATAGTTCTTGTAGTTTAGTAGAGAGTTCCTTGAGTTCTGCGGGAGCTAGTCGATAAGGTGCACGAGCTATAGGTGCTGCTCCGGGAGCTAGTTCGATTTGAAATTCGACCTGACGGTGAGGAGGGAGTCCAGGTAGTTCTTCAGGAAATACCTCAGGATAGTCACGTACAACTGGAAAATCTTCAATCCTGTTTTCCTTTTTCTGTGTGTCGGCAACAAGTGCTAAGATAGCGGTGTGCCCCTTTCGTAACCACTTCTGGGCTTTTAAGAATGAAATGATGCCTGTGACTTCTCCGCCTTTGTCGCCTTGAACGATAAGGGGTTTGCCAGGAGGACGGGGAATACGAACAGCTTTCTCTTGGCAGAGGATTTCAGCTCGATGCTTGGATAACCAATCCATACCAATGACGACGTCGAAGCTTCCGAGAATGATGGGGAAGAGATCGATACAGAAGGTCTGACCAGGCAATTCTAGTTTGCAGTTACGAATAACGTGTGAGGCCTCGAGGTTTCTACCATTAGCTATTTCAACGATGTGCTTAGAGCTTAACGGCGTAAGAGTGGACTTAAGCTTCTTACTAATACGTAGGGATACATAACTAGCATCTGCTCCGGAATCAAATAATATGGAAACATAACGATCATTAAGTGGGAACTTACCCGCCACCACGTTGGGGTCGTTCCATGCTTCTCCAGCTCCAATCACAAAAGCCCTTCCTCTTGCACCATTTCCAGCATTGTTGTTGTTCTGATTCAGTTCAGGGCAATCCTTTCGCATGTGCCCCGTTGCTCCACACTTGAAGCATCCACGGTTGTTTCCTTGTTGCTGTTGTGGTTGTTGTTGATTCTGCCTGGCTGGAAGCTGGCTCCTGCAGTCTTTGGCTTCATGCCCCATCTTGTTGCATCGCTGACACTGACTTTTGCCACATGGCCCACTGTGGTGTCGGTTACATTTGTTACACTTGGGGTGGTTTCCTCGATAGCCACTCTGTTGCTGAGGGCCCTTGTTGCTTTCAGTCTTCCTTTGTTGAACTGAGGCCTGAGTGGGGTTAGCATCCTTACCCTGATTTCCATCCCACTTTCGTTTGTTATCGCTAGAAGTTCCGGCAGTAGCACTGATCCTTTTGGGCAGCTTGCCCTCCTCCACAGCCTGATCGGTGAGTTTGTGAGCAAGACGGACCACTGGCTGAATGGTATTAAGGTTGGCTGAGGTCACATGGCTCCGGATTTCTGGGGCCAAACCTTTGATGTACAATTCGATCCTTCGATACATAGGTCAGGACATGTTTGGGCAAAGTGCAGCATAGTCGTTGGACTGTTTGGTGTAGGTTTCAATCTCTGATCCAACCATCTTGAGCTCAAAGTATTCGTTTTCGAGCTTATGAATGTCATCCCTGTGACAGTATTCTTCCTTGATCATGTCCTTGAAATCTTCCCACGCAGTAGCATTTGCAGTTTCCAAACCAAGCATCTGGTTTCAATCTCTGATCCAACCATCTTGAGCTCAAAGTATTCGTTTTCGAGCTTATGAATGTCATCCCTGTGACAGTATTCTTCCTTGATCATGTCCTTGAAATCTTCCCACGCAGTAGCATTTGCAGTTTCCAAACCAAGCATCTGAATATGTGCCTTCCACCATGAAAGCGTGTTTCCTTCAAGCGTACAAGTCGCAAACTTTACCCAGTTAGCAGGAGGACACTCGCAGACATCAAAGACTGCTTCGGCCTTTTCAATCCAGTGCAGAAGGCCGATGGCACCCTCAGTGCCGTTGAAAAGGAGAGGCTTGCAATCCATGAAGGTTTTGAAAGTACAAACACGTGGTTACGCAGGCGCTTGCTGACCGGTTGTGAGAAGCGAAGCGAATAGGCTTAGAGGTGAAAAGACGTTGCGGGGGTAGGATATAAACATCCTAAAGTAACGAGTTTACCTCCAGGGTGAGCTGCGAAAGCTGCAGCCACCGTGTTGAGCAAGTTAGTGAACTGAGCCTGAGTCATGTTAACGTTTCCTCTTCCGCGTCCACTCGTTGTCTTCATAACCAGAAAACACAGTGTGAGTGTGGTTTCGTAATGTAACGAGAATGAGATAGAAGAGGGGTGTAGCTATCTAACTAGGCACACTAGTACGTATAGTGGAGCATAAGCATAAAGTAGGCAAGTAGATAAATACATGTCCAAGCTATGGGGTCTAGTGCGTTGAGTCTTGCCCTTGGAGTGTAGTGTCGTCACGAGTCACGGGTTATAGTCTGGTTTTTCTCAAAAATATTTTCTTTTTAAAACCGAGTTCACTATAACCAATGGCTCTGATACCAATCTGTCACACCCCCAAAATCCACATGCGGAGTACCACCGCTTGGAGGCGTGACTGACCAGGATCCAGCCACCAATTATACTGAGCATTGGTTAATAGTAAGAATGTTCACCAACCATAATAGTTAGTAAACATCGTAGTTTGAAGTTTTAAAAGTTTAAGTTCAAATAACAGTTCAAGTGAACAGCGGAAGCATAAACCAAACAGTTTCAAAACAAAGTTCATAGTTCAAGATTATTTAAAACCCAACACATGGGTTAGACGACCACTACACATTCCCAAGCTGCAAGCTCCTGAGTCACTGGGTACCTGGAAAGCATGCAGTAGGGTATCAACAAAAATGTTGGCGAGTTCACGAGTTGTCCAGTTTTTATTTACCAAAACTTGTTTCACTAGTTAATTTACTCATTTATACATGCCATAGGGAGCTACCCCGTAAGTAAGCTACTAAACTGTTTTTACAATACCGAATACTATTCATCCGTACGTTTCCGTAGAGTGCCCCGTTCGTCAATGTTCTATCATCATTGACGGTTTTGCCAGAGTACATTAGTTCACGCCCGATCCCATACGTGGGCACGGTGTGAGGTTGGTGAGACCTAAATAGCGCTATCAACTAATAACCCGTTCGCCCGACCCCGGCGACTAATCGGTATTAGGTAGTGAGGACTTGAGTGATAGAGTTTCGTTTAGTGTTGCTTGTTGCATCCAGTATAAATAGTAATTAACTAAAAGTCCCATTTAAGGGGAGAAAGTAGGTTTGTATCCCTTTCGAGGGGATAGCGTTGTTTAAGTTTTCGTTTCCCAAACCACCGGGAAGGCATGCTTTAATAGTTGTGAACTCACCTTGGGTTGCTCGGCAGATTAGTTTACTTGGTCACGCACGCTGGTTACCACGCCCTAGCATGGTTACCGGTATAGGTCAGGTTGGGTGCAAGTAATCACGTTTATCTTACACGTATCTAACATATAGCATACATACAATTATCTGTTGAGTTATCGGGCCTACTCTAATAATTGCACAGTCAAACAATAACAGTTAACACATAGTCCAGTCGAACAGGCAGCCCAAACAGAACACATGGTGGCCCAATAACCCAGGTGGGCGGCCCAGTCGAGACAAGGTGGTTTCGACTCGAGATCATGCGGTCTCGAGTCGCAACCAGGATATCTCGAGTCATGGGCCTCTGGTCTCGAGTGGTGTTGGCATGAGTGGCAGCCTTGGAGGTCTCGAGTTCAGTCTCGAGTCGAGATCATAAGATCTCGAGTCGAGACCTTGCTGATTTCAAGTCCTTGCTGTTTGTTTTCGAGTCGTTCATTCGAGGTCTCGAGTCGCAATCGTTGCGGTCTCGAGTTGTCCTTTAGATGGTCTCGAGTCGAGACCGGGGGTCTCGACTTGCACACCTGATGACCGAAACCTTCTAGAACCTGTCCAATTGTACTATCCAATAGGATTTCATATTCATGATATTGTGTACTAACCAATACATTTGCACTAACATGTTCCCCTGTCTAATTCTCAACAAAATGGATCAAACAGGCATTTTTCAAATATTTTTCATGATCTTCAAGTAGTTCGTCTTTTAAGTTTTCATATTAAGCCGAACATGTTCATCCTATATAACCATGCATTTTATGGACAAGAATCATAACACATATTCTAGATATCAAGATCATCTTGCAACCCTATTATCGAACAAACATTTGTTTTATAACATAATTTGGATGGTCATAAACAATCCTAAACTATCATTCTTTTGCCATTCAAAACATCTTAACAAAATGTTATCCTACAAACGTCATGTTCATCTTAGATATTGGAACCAAGCATGTATCATTAACAAATAAGAATCCATTAGATCAAGCAAACACTTTCATCATACATAAACAATAGCCACAATGCACATTATCACATAATCAACACTTTTATCATGTATGTCATTTACCAACCAAGCATTGTAACATCTAGAAACATAAAACACTAACCGGATGGTATTCGGGTATGAAGAATCAACGAACCAAATGCCGAGCGATGATCCCGAGCTTGATCCGACGGTCCTGGTGCTACCGGTTGAATCAGAGAGAAAGATGAGAGGAGGTTTGTGGTGGTTTTCTAAGGTTTTAGTGAGAGAGAGAGAGAGAGAGTGTGTGTGTGTGGGTTGCCCAAAAATGGCAAGGTTGGCTATCAACAAGGGTTATATACTCGTTCCATGTTGGTGCACCCTAATGGGCTTTCGGGTGGACTAAAGGAGGTCCACGTCCCAACCGGCCCACTTTTTACTGTTTACTCGAGTCCGAGTGGTCTCGAGTCGTGGTCTCGGTTCACTAATACTTATACACGTATATATATATATATATATATATATATATATATATATATATATTTATTTATTTCATACACGTTATTAACACATAGCACATCACGATAATTCACACCTTTCATTTAATAATTCATACGTGTACACTGCTAATACAAGAGGGTTGCTCGGGAGAATTCCAGAGTGTCACACTAGGTATGATTGCAGAATCCTCCACTATCTCCATGGCTGTGTTATCCTCAATAGCAAGGGCTAAGATGTGGATAATGGGTATCTTAACATCCTCTGGAATCTTCAATGATGATCCAAGGTTAGCTAAGGAATTGGCTTCTGCATTTTCTTCCCTGGGTACCTGTGTTAAACTGAAAAAAGCAAAAGAATCTGGCAGTTTCCTGACTACCTCTGGGTATTTGATTAGTTTTTCACATTTAACAGTATAGGCGCCATTATAATGATTGGTAATTAATAGGGAATCTACGAATACCTGAAGATACCTGATCCTCATATTCTTAGCTAATTGCAAACCTGCTATCAAGGCCTCATACTCTGCCTCATTATTAGTATTTTGGAATTCACATGCAATGGATTAGGGTATAATGTCCCCCTGTGGCAATTTTAGTAGTGTGCTTTATCCAGTTCCTTTAACATTTGAAGCTCCATCCGTGAAGAGTGTCCAAGGATCCTTGGTCTTCTCAAGTTGTTGAACTTCTAATTCAGCTTCCCTTTGTAGATCACTACTGAAATCAACCACAAAGTCAGCTAAAGCTTGGGACTTGATGGCAGTCCTGGGTTCATACTTAATGTCATATGCACTAAGCTTGACTATCCACTTTGCCATTCTACCTGACATTTCAGGTTTCCTGAGAACATTCTTAATATGAAAGTTAGTTTTCACAATAATAGTGTGAGTTTCAAAATAATGTCTATGTTTAGCGGAAGCCATAATTGAATCAAAAATTAATTTCTCTAAATGAGAATACCTGGCCTCAGCATCAAGTAGACTTTTACTTACATAGTATACCGGATGTTGAGAGCCTTCATGATCCTTAACTAGGATTGCACTTATTGCTTTAGCTGAAACAGCTAAGTATAAGGATAATGATTCTCCATTTTCTGGTTTCATCAGGGCTGGTGCTGAGGATAGATAATCCTTAAGAGCCTTGAGTGCAGCTTCATGCTTATCAGTCCACTCAAACTTCTTACTCTTCCTCAATATGTCTTACCTGCCTTGAGCAATTTGTCTACCTCTTCTTGGATAATGGCATTTCTTTCGGGTGCAAATTTCCTCCTTTTTTGGTGTATTGGCTTGAAAGACCTATCAATACCAAGTTTGTGAGTAATAACATCCTTAGATATACCTGTCATGTCTTCATGTTTCCAAGCAAAGGTAGACTTTCTTCTTTTTAAGAAGGATATTAAATCCTGCTCAATACTGTTTAGGTTCCCGGATCCTATAAAAATTTTGGATTCAGGATCCTCTGGGTTCAACAGAATATCCTTGACGTCTTGCTCTCTTACCTACCTGACGTCTTACTCCTTAGAGGCCGGTTTCATTGAAGAAGTGTAACAGTTCTTTGCCTTCTGCTGATCACTCTCCATCTTCACTACACCCCATGGAGTAGGGAGTTTAACGCACTGAAGATATGTAGATGGAACTGCCTTCATATCATGTATCCATGGCCTGCCAAGGATAATATTGCAACAAGATAAGAAATCTATGACACAAAATTTTTTAATAGAATTTACTCCCTCTATGTAAATAGGAAGTTTAATGTCCCCCAATGTGTTCTTGGTTTCCCCACTGAATCCCACAAGAACAGATGATCTTGGGATAATTTCGGATTCAGGGATGTTCATTCTCTTGAGGACATCTAGTTGAATAATGTTCACCGAGCTTCCCCCATCAATGAGAATCCTGCGAACAAAATGGTTAGAAATGAACAATGTAATAACAAGACCATCATGATGAGGATCCTGAATATCCACACGGTCATCCTCATCAAAGGATATTATTTTTTCCTGGGTAAGGATGGAAGTTCGAACAAGTCTGTCCCCATTCTCCATCTTTGTATCCTTTGCATATCTCTTAGCTGCTGAGAATGAAGTCCCACAGATATCAGAACCTCCGGAGATGAAATGGATGATTTGAGCATCAGCTAGTGGAGGAGGAGCTTTTTCAGGAACTTTCTCAGAATCCTGGATCCTTGACTTTTTCCTTCCAAGCAATTCCTTCAAGTATCCTTTGCTCCAAAGATAACCTATCTCCTTCCTTAATGCTATGCACTCATCTGTGAGATGACCAAAATCCTCATGGTAAGCACACCATTTCGATTTGTCATTGGTAGCAGGCGGTTTGTCATTCTTCCTTGGCCACCTAGCCTTGTCACCTAAATTCTGCATAGCAAGGACTAGTTCACTATTATCAGCAGAAAAACAATATTCAGAAATAGAAGGATAATCCTCATCATCTTCCTCTTGTTCCATAGCATGCACATTCTGGTTGTCATGCTTGGAGTATTGCTTGGATCAGTTATTCTTGAAATAGGATCCTTGTTTGTCTTGCTTTGAAGATCCTGACAACCTCTCCTGGATCCTTTTGTCATCCTCTAAACGGATGAACCTAAGGGCCTTGTTTCTTACCTCATCTAGGTTCCTGCAAGGTGTTATAACAAGATCATCATAGAACTCAGAGTCCTTAAGTAGACCTATTTTAAAAGCTTCAACAGCAATATCTAAGTTAGGGATTTCTAAGGAGTCTCTACTAAATTTAGTTATATAATCCCTTAATGATTCATTATGACCTTGGGTGATACTATATAAGTCACCAGTCAACCTTTCAAATGTTCTACTACATGAAAACTGATTATTGAACAAGTTAACTAAATGAGAAAACGAAGTAATTGAATTAGGAGGAAGAATTAGAGGCCATTTCAAAGCTGATCCAGTTAGCGTGGATCCGAAACCCTTGCAAAGACATTCTCCCTTTAACCTTTCAGGAATGGGATTGATCTCCATTCTCTCCCTGTATTGTGCTACATGCTTTTCTGGATCAGTTGTACCATCATAGAGCTTCATATTCGGTGTTTGAAATCTCTTTGGTATCTCCGCATTACATATAGGTGGTGATGCGTGTCGAGTGTCGTATAGATTTAATGTATATTTTTAAGCCCTTTTAAACTTTTTTAGCCAAGTTTTAAATTTATAAAACACGATATTTACTAACACTAAACACACATATGGGCAAGTGCACCCATCGTGAGCATAGTATAGTGTTGGTAAGATACCGAGGTCGTCCAAGGACACAAGAGCTTTTAGTACCGGTTTATCCTCAACGTCTAATCAAATCAAAAGTTTAGAAAAAGGTTTTAAACTAGAAAAATAAAACTAACTAAAATGCTGAAAAATAAAATAAAAGTAAAAACAGATAGACAAGATGAATCACTTGGATCCGACTCGTGTGTAGTGTAACCTTTGATTATTTCCGCACTTTTGCACTTTTTAAGAGATTATCTTAGTTATTGTAGTAGGCCCCTCTTTTTAAGGTGACGTTACCCTCAACCCAGTAGTTTGAGTCAGCAAGGATACAATCCTAAAGGGTCGGATTATTGAAAGATAATTAATTAAGTTATTAATGCATAATGTGGTAGGCCCCTCTTTTGAAGGTGACGTTACCCTCGGCTAAGTAGTCTGAGTCAGCAGGGATACAATCCTAAGTAGCCGGGTTAAAGTATTAATAGTAGCTTACATATGAGGGGATCAAAGAGTTTGGACCCCTGCCATCCAATACCAGTGGGTATTGAAGGAGGTCCTACTAAATTTGACCCAGGTCCTTGCAGGATCTATACACTGAACAAGGCAAGACTCTTACCAAACCGTTCCCTTAACCCCTGACCAGGTAGCCAACATATCTCCATATAGACCGTGGAGATATGAATGGTGAAAATCTTTTGTTTTGTATAGATAGTAAAATAATGCCAAGACACCACGGACAAACGATAAGGAAGAATCACCTTCAACATAAGAAGCTAGTTATTAAAGTCATTAATACATAACCAAATAAAAAGTGCGAAAAGATTAAAAATAAAAAGTATTACACTAGACACTTGTCTTCACCAAGTGATGTAAGAGACTTAGGCAAACATGGCCTTTGATTGTCAAGAACTCTTACGATCAATCTTGGATCCCGAGACGACTCACACACTCTATGATGGATGATGGATGATGGGTGAAGTGTGAGAGAGGTGGTGTGCCAAGGGATGGTTTGCAAATAAGCCAAGCACAGAAGCCTGGACACGACTTTGTCATCCTTGATGATGGAGTTGTGATGGTGGTGGAGGGTGGGTGAAGTGCACAGAAGACTGGACACGGCCCCGTGTCCACCCTTCTTCTCTTTCTTCATTAATTGCAGTTTGTCTGCATTAGTTGACCACGCCCCCGTGTCCGCTGGGCACGGCCTCGTGTGCAGAAGCGTATCTGTACTATCAAGATTTGCTTGGATTCTGCGAATCTTAGCGTTGACCACGGCCCCGTGTTGAGCTGGGCACGCCCCCGTGTCGGGAATAGAAGCTTCTACAACTTTGTCTTTTCTGCAGACACCTGAACACGCCCCCATGTCTGCTGGGCACGCCCCGTGTTGAGCTGGGCACAGCCCCATGCTCAGCTGGGCACAGTCCCATGCTCAGCTTTTTTCTTGTTTTTTGCTTTGGGAGATGCTGTCGAGGGGTCGGGCATGCCACGTTTCTTCCCTTTTCTTATATTATTGTTAGATTTAGCTGCATTTTTGCTTCTTTTGTTCATTTAAGCTCTTTTAATCCTGAAAATACAAAAGGAAGACAAAAACACACTTTTTCCAACATTAGTACTAAAAAGGGTTTGTTTTATGCCACATTTGATGTAATTTATATGTTGCATTTTGCGCACATCAAATATCCCCACACTTGAATCTTTGCTTGTCCTCAAGCAAAACTCTTTATAATGTGGCTTACACTCCCAAATGGAATGGGTAGAAGAGAAGGTTTTAGGGCTTCTCATAGAGTGTCGGGATTTCCAAGATTCTTTATTAGGTTTTATTTTTATTTATTTACAATGCTATTCATCATGATTTATATAGAACATTACATAAAATAAATTACTTATTAAGGCATAACATGCCTTTTTAAAATTCCATTTATATACAAGTTCACATACCTCACGGGGGATCACTCAACACTCGGGCGAAGATGTATTTTTGTGAAACACTCGAGAGCGGCATGGAACTTACTCCTACCGTAAGTTTGCCAAGCAATCAATCCTCATCCTTTTTAACTATATACCTTTGTAAATATCAAGAGGACTTTTGGGGGGAACGGGTAGGCTTGGGTTAAAGGTAGGTGGTTGGGTTAGTGGTTAGTACAAAAGGGCGAAAGGCGTAAAAAGCGTCGGTTTTCATAAGACTTTTTGTTATTATTATTATTTTTTTAATGAAGCAATTCTTCAAACAAAGTTCTTTTTGATGAACTTGTTTGTTTAATTTTTTGGCTTCAACATTTTTTTATTAAGGAATGTCACATGAAAACCGAGCTTTGTACTAAAATAAAGGGTTAAAATGAAAAAGGGTTTTGGTGGGTAAAGGGTGTTTGTTTTGGGTTTAGAAATGAAAAGGTTTAGGCTCAAAGGGGTTAACTAGGGGGATTTTGGGTAGGTGGTAAGAAAAAATAATAATAATGGTGTTGAAAGAAAAAGTGTTAGTCCTAATGCCTCCATCATTTACTTACTCGGGGTTAAGTTGGTAAGAACCGGGAATGTATCGTCATGGCAAGTTCTAGAGTCATAAGAAACCAAGCGGTTATTCACACAAGAAATGAAATATGAGCATTTAATCTAAAGATGTGTATTTGTATGCTCAATAAAGGCTCAAAACTCACTTTTTGTGGGAATGGGTTTTTAATGTGATCAAGTATATATAATCAAATTTTAACTAGATTTGTCATGTTGTTTCATAATTTTCATATGTTGGTTCTTTTTATCACGAAGCGATCGGTTGTAAATTTGTAAAAATATAACCTTTTTAGAACTTGTTATTCCCAAATTAAACCAAGACAAGTAAAAAAAATGAAAATTTTTGAAAAAATTTGGGGTGATTAGCGGGTCCAATAGAGTTTTGTGTAAGGCTTATAATTAGGACTTGCAAAATTCAAGGTTTTAGCATCCCCCCCTACACTTAAATTACACATTGTACTAAATGTTTCCCAAAAATAAGTTTTTCGGTTGATTAAAATGTGTAAAAGTGAGTTAAAAACAAGATTTTATGTTACTGGGTAGCTGAACACGGGGTGTGTTGGCTGAGCACGGCCCCGTGGTCAGACTGCCAGTATCAAATTTAAACAGAAGGCTGGGCACGGGGGCGTGTTCAGTGAGCACGGCCCCGTGTCCAGTTACCTGAACTGGGCATTTTCTGCAGAACCTCGGGCACGGGGCGTGTTGGGGTGAGCACGGCCCCGTGCTGAACTTGCTGTAATGAAGAAAAAGTGTCGGAAGGCTCTGTTTTTGTGCATGGGGTGTGGGTTCAAGTTTCCCTTAGTAACCTCCACCATTTCGAGTGTGCTTTATTTCTGAAAATTAAAACTAAACTAGAAAACATAAAAGTTAAACTAATCTAAAACTAAGGATAGTTCCGCGGAATGCCTCCGTGGTGCGCCACGTTTATAAGGGTCCTTGGCTAGAACCTCCTTATCGGGTGGTTCTGGCTCATCTTCAATTAGGGGGTCGTCATTTCCGAATGGATATTTCATTGAATGCTCAAGATCGACACTCTTTTTAAATGCCCCTAATTGAATAGGTAGATTGTTGCGCTTCCGGTTTTTCAAAGCTTCGTGGGTTTTTACAAGGGGTCGTCCCAACACTAGAGGAGCGTCATCAAGGATGACAAAGTCGGTTGGGATTACCATTTGATTTGTATGAACCAAGACATCCTCAACTACACCGATTGATTTTATTACTTTCTGATTGGATAGAAAAATGGGTATTTGAAGTGGAGAAAAATCACCAATACTTAATTTTTCGAAAATGTAGTTGGGCATTATGTTAACACAAAGATCTTTATCAATTGTGACATTACTAATAAATGAATTTTGAAAAAAACATGGAACCGGTGTAATGTTGATTCCAAATGGGTCTTCTTTTATTAGCGAGGTTTGATCATTGGTTAACTTAACGCTTACCGTTTCGTCAATTTTAGTGTTAGTGTTTAATTCTTTTAAAAACTTAGCATGAGTAGGTACTAAACAATGATTTTTGAAAGAAGGTGACAAGAGATTAATTTCTTCAAAATTAGACTCTTCTTGAATTTTAACGTTGTCGGACTCACCCTTTTCGTTGTTTAACTCATGTGTCAGTTTTTCAGTTATTTGTTCTTCCATTTTTACATTTTCAACTATCTCTTTTTTATTTAATTCTTCTCTTGCGCGGGACTCCTCTTCCCTTGCGCGAGATTCCAATATGCAACGTTCGATAGTTTTAATGTGTCCTATTATCTTATCGGTTATGTCGGTGATAGAATAAGGATCGGGATCCTCAAAACTTGAATCCGGTTGTTCGATCCTTTGTTCCTCATAATACCCATAGGAAGTAGATGGTTCACACCATTGTCCTTCATTGTAAGTATATGATAGATAAGGGTTGTAATTTTGTTCTTCATAATACTCATATGAGGTGGGTTGTTCACGCCATGGTTCCTCATAATAAGCATATGAAGGTGGTGGCTCATATCTTGGTTCCTCAAAGTATGAGTATGAAGGTTCATACATTGGTTCATCAAAATATGAGTATGAGGGAGAAGGTTCATACCTTTGGTCTTCATAGGTTGTGTATGAAGTTGATGGCTCGTACCTGGGCTCCTCATAGTAGGTGTATGAAGTGGATGGTTGAAATAAGTCACAATATTGAACCGTGTGCGGGTTACCACAATTAGTGCAATAGTCTTCCCTATAATCATCCTCCTCATAGGTGTAATTGTAACCTCCTGAGTATTGATCCATGAGAATCACTCAGCAGACCACAACAAAGTCTCGAGTTCAGAAAACAAAAATAAAAACGGAAACAGAGGCTGGACAAGGCCCCGTGTTCAGTGAGCACGGCCCGTGTTCAGATTCTGTATCTGGGCGTTTTAATTAAGGTTGCTGTTTTGGTCAAAAATCAAGCGAGGATAATGCAACCAAATCTTTTGTTGTGAGGGGTGATGCTTGAATCAATGAACAAATGTATGAATAACTGGCAAAATGAAATGAACAAGTGACACAAGGATTTATACGAGGAAAAAGCTCTTGATCAAGAGTTGATCTCCGGCATAAAAAACCTCGGGTGATGGAAACTACCGATCACCAACTATAATTAAACAAATAAATGCTACAACTCGGGATGATAACAAGCTTGTTACAAGGATCACTATAGTGCAAAATGTACGAAATCACCAATGAACTGTTGAGAGCTGTTTTGAGTGTGTGTGTTTGCTTAATTGTTCTAACACAAGCTTGTTATCCCCTTTAAAAATAGAAATAACTTAAATAACTAACTATCCGCTAAATGTGCAAGCTCCCCACGACTTCTAAAACGGTCGCCAAGCCATGCACGTGCGGAATATTGAGGGCATATTCTCCAAGAATATCGGCAAGACCAAGTCCAATGCGTATACTCTAGCAAAACAAGCTTAAACATAGTGAAGGCAACCGTTAGTATAAGGATAACAATGAGGATCCTGGATCCTGATCCCGCAATGTCTTCTGAGGATCCTTAATTCAAACAGAATTGAGGATCCCTGATCCTGGCAGTACTTGAGGATCCGTGATCCTTAGGTTTAGAAAATCTATCCCTAACAATTGCCCCCAAAATATGAGGAGTAAAATGTAAATTAACGAGTCGTATTTTTGATCTTATCTCCAACTGACTAACGGATATATAGCCGTTAGAATCGAACTAGCCGTTGCTGATCATACGTCAGCGACATGACATCCTGCAGAACCATCATTATAAATTTGAGATTAGAGATAAAGATCGATAGGCATTTAAATTCATGCGTTACTCCCTTTAAATCATCATCCCAAGACCGATCAGGTATTTCTCTTCTCTTTCTCTCTTCGTCTTCTTATTCTGATCTTCATCAAAATCTTTAGATCACAATGAAGCTACGATCATCCCCCGCCAAGGATCACCAGAAAGATAGTCCTTTGAAAAGCCAATGGATTATCAAAAATCCTTCGAAGGAACTCTGCTGCTTCACTGATCCGGAGATTGACCGGATTCGCCACTGTTTTTCGGCGGATACTGTCTTCAAGTCCTTCGACCCTTCTGCCAAGAGTGATTCTGTCTCGAACACCTGGGTTGCCTTTCCAGCTACCCCATTCCTGATAGGATTCTCCTATCCCTTCCCTGCGTTCACCCAATCCTTCTTTTCCCTCACTGGCATGTGCTATATCCAGGCCATGCCAATGATGTGGAGGGTTTTATATACCCTAGAGAACATCATTGAGCAAGAAGGCATAGAGTTGGGAATGTCGGAACTGGCTAAACTGTATAACCTTGTGAGCCATGGTTCACATCGCTACTTGTTCAAACATAAGCCCGGTGAACTTCATCCAATCCTTAAGACCACAAAGAACGATGCCAACTGGAAGAAGCGTTTCTTCTTTGTAACGAGGGATTCTATCCCTGATGGGAAAGATCTCCCCATAGAGTGGACAACCCATGGTAGGATATAGGATCCTTATAGAAGGATCATAGGATAACTATGTTTCTGTTAAGGATAACTGATCCTTTTCTGTCTTTTTATGCAGCTATCTCAGTCTCTCATATCATTCAATCACCTGCAACCAAAGAAAGGATCGCTGCTTTTTGGAGCCTTGATCCTGCAGTTAGATCATTCCAGGCAAACACAAAGGATTCACAAGAAGTATCCTCCAGTTCAGTCACAATGTGATGCGGGCCCAAGTGTGGAGGAGCGGGTTATTCTGTATTTGGAGGCCCAAGATTGTGTAACAAAATGGGCTTCACTAAATTGGCTCTAACTTGGGCTACGGTGGTTCGTTTTGGGCTTGTGACCAGGCGAAACGAACGTGAGAACGAGCTCCATCTTGCTGCAAATGCCTATGGCGGTTTGGGTCATCGTCCGGGCCAAAAAAACTCTTATTTCTATTAGATATTTACATTTTTATGTTTTTTGAAGTATTTTGGGCATTTTGTTTTTGGGCTTGTGTTTGGCCCGTTGTCTTTTTTAGGCCCATTTCGAATTTCGGTTTCTATTTATATGTCCCTCTAGTAATATGAATGATCAGACATGAATTTTGACATAATTGATTTTTCACTTCAAATTCCGTGCCTTTTGGGTGGAATCTTGGGGGTTGGGGAAGAACACACGGGTATTCTTTGAATCAACGTGTTTGATCTTCGTTTCCGTATCACGCGCTACATCACAATGTCAAGTAAGTGTTTATTTTTACGTATGATTAAATAGATTTAGATCAAGGATACTTATCTGTTGATTGTCTTTTATAGGTGCTGGAAAATCCTCAAAGTCAGCTACTCGTTTCAGCGTCACTGATCTTGATGCTGTATCTGGCTGGTCCGGAAAGAAGAAATCTGCTGCTAGCCCAAGCGTTCCAATCCCTAAGCCTGTTACTTCCAAGGTCAAGGGAGGAAAGAAGAGGAAGTCCACTTAAATCTGATAATCTTGAAGGCCTGCCCCTCATCCGTCATCAGTTTGAAGAATACTTCAATGATGTAAGGATCCCTGATCATGTCCATTTGAGGATAACGGATCCTGAATTGTGTTCTTCTTTCTTTGCAGAAATTCGCTGAGATCCAGATGCTCTTTAATGCCTATGTTGAAGAGGCTGAGCAGAAGGAGTTGGACTTCCAAAAGATCTTCCTGGCTAAGGATCAAACCATATCTAACCTCGAGAAAGAGCTCAAGTTGGCAAAAAAGCAGGTGGTCATGGCCCAAATAACTACTGATCAGGAGAAGAGAGAGGTGATGGGGGACGCCAAGCTCTCTGCTGCCATTGCTATGTACAAGACCAAACTGCAGATGGCCCAGGAAGCTCAGGATCCTGGCTTTGACAGGACCAACTGGGACCAGGAGGGCTGGAAGGCTAGGCTGGCTGAGCTGGATGATGAAGAGGAGGCCACAGAGGTCTTGATACTTGAGGCAAGCGGCAGCGGGGCTAAGGATCAGGCTGGTGATGCTGGAGCTGGAGGCGATGGTGATGGTGATGCAGCAAAAGTGTGAGCTGCAGAAATGGGCGATGATGGATTTATCTAGACGCGGCCGGAGCCCATTTTTTTATGGTTTGGTAGTTGATTTTTTTTGTTTGATGGTGTTTTTCTTGAACATTGTTGGTCTGTACTTAAACAATAGTTTTTAGGGTTGAGGATCATGGATCCTTGGACAATAGGTAGGATAATGGGTGGTGGATGGATCCTCTGTTTGGGGGATGAAACCACTTGTTATCATGCCGCCTTTATTTCCTGCACTTAAACCTTGTTAAGATGGACACCCTTTGCCAACCCAAGTGGACGGGCCACGTTTTGCTGGTAGAAACTTGGGTTGGCAATTTTGATAACCTTTTAAGGGTTTAACTTTTGGTAAATAAAAACTTAATCTTTTGGCTATCTCATATGTTGTTATATTTGTGAATACTTTATCTTTCAATTGTTATGATATACTTTGTTTGAATTCATAAGTAAAGAATAAAAGTTTACTAGATTACGTCAAAAAGTTTAGGATATGATCAAGGATCAAATATCCTATAATCGATAAGTTCAAAAGAGTAGTGTGAATTAAGGATCATGTGTCTTGCTGTCAAAGAGTAAGGGTCACTTAAAAAATAAAATCAAAGTGATCAAGGATCATACCTGAGAATCCAAGTTAGGATCCAAAACCTTTAACATTTACAATCAGGATTACCAAAAAACAAACCTTAATAAACGGTTAGGATTAAGGATCCTTAGCTGTTTAACTTCAAAAACCTAAAATGGAACACAACTTGGGACTAAGCCAATATAAGAGAAGAGTTAGCAACTGGGGACAAGCCCAACAATTCTGGGGACAAGCCCAATATACTGGGGACAAGCCCAAAGGATCTTGTGTAAACTGGAGTATGGCCCTCACTGGCGACTATCCAAACTTAGTGACATAAAAATACCAAAACCTTAGCTAACGTGAAAACGTTAGAAACCTTAGGAACAAATGTATGGTACATCTACCATTATACGTAGGATCCTGAATACAGTCAGTACAATGAAATTGTCAGCCCCTGAAGCGAGTACTGGTCCCATTCCCTTGAACTGCATCAGGATCATCGTGCGGTGCTTGCGATACTGGGGACAGGCCCAAAAACTGGGGACAAACCCAAATAACTGGAAACTTCTGTGGATACTCAATTCTTTGTTAAGGATATATTAACCTTCTGCAAAACTCAGAACCAAGTGAAAGAAGGATGAAGGATCCAGGATCCTTCTCCTTGTATATAAGATAATTAAAGAATTAAATAGATTAAGATTAGATCATTACCAGAATCAGGATCATCTATCCTCTAAGGATCCTTCGAGGATATCGGCCATGAATGTTGCTAAGGATCCTGAATCCTTATTACATGAAGTATTTCTTCAAGTGGACAGCATTCCAAGCTCTTGGTAGTAAATCACCTTCCATTGTTAGCAATCGATATGCCCCCTTTCCTGCCTCAGCTTCAATCAGGTAGGGGCCTTCCCACTTTGGTGCCAATTTTCCATCAGCAGGATTTGTGGTATTCTGAAATGCTTTCCTCAATACCATATCACCAACTTGGAACTTCCTAATCCTGACATTCTTATTGTAGGCTCCAGCCATCCTTTGTTGATAACTTGCCATCCTTATCCTTGCCAAATCCCTGAGTTCTTCTATGGTATCCAAGTCTTGAACAAAGTTTTCAGCATTTCCTTCAGGATCACGGATGCTTGTTCTTGTAGTAGGAACCACCATCTCTGTAAGGATCACTGATTCAGCTCCAAATACTAAAGAGAATGGAGTTTGGCCAGTGGCATTCTTGGGAGTTGTCCTATCAGCCCATAGTACATAAGGTAGTTCTTCTGCCCACTTTCCTTTCTTGGATCCAAGCTTCTTTTTCAAGTTGTTGATGATGATCTTGTTGGATGATTATGCTTGACCATTAGCTTTTGGGTGGACTGGTGTTGATGTTATCATCTTAATCCCCCAGCTGTCACAAAAGTTAGTAGTTCTACTTCCATTAAATTGAGATCCATTATCACAAACAATTTCAGAAGGAATACCAAATCTAGTAATGATATTTCTTTTAATAAAGGATATCTTCTCTCTGACTTGAGCAAAGGCTTCAGCCTCTATCCACTTAGAGAAGTAATCAGTCATGGCAAGCATGAATACTTTTCCTCCTGGTGCTTTAGAAAGTTTACCAACTATATCCATTCCCCATCTCATGAATGGCCAAGAAGAAGATATAGGATGCAAGAGCTCTACTGGTTGATGAAGGATATTACTATGTCTCTGACAAGGATCACACTTTTTGGCATAATCCACATCATCCTTCTTCTTTGTAGGCCAATAGTATCCTGTCCTAAGAATCCTTGAGAACAATGCCCTGCCCCCAGTGTGGTTTCCAAAATTCATGAAAATCCTTTAGGACTTCTTGAATTTCAGGATCCTCTATGCACCTTAGATATGGACCTGCAAGAGATCGTTTATATAACATGTTATTCAGTATTGTAAATTGAGATACCTTGATTTTGAAAGCCATAGGGTTTTCTCCTGTAGGAATCTCTCCATGTTGTATATATCTCATGATTGGAAGGATCCATGATCCTGAATGAGACTATGCGCCATCACTAGGAACCATTGCAGAATCCTCTTCTATCTCCATAGTTATCTGATCCTCGATAGCAGGAGCCAAAATATGGATGATAGGGATCTTGATATCCTCTGAAATTTTCAATGATGATCCAAGATTAGCCAATGCATCAGCTTCTGCATTCTCTTCCCTAGGTACCTGTGTCAAACAAAAAGAAACAAAAGAGAGTGCCAATTCTTTGACTATCTCTAAATATTTGATTAGCTTTTCACCTTTAACAACATAAGATCCATTAAAGTGATTGGTAATTAATAGTGAGTCTACATGTACCTCAAGATACCTGATCCTCATATGCTTGGCAATTTGCAAACCAGCTATCAATTCTTCATATTCAGCCTCATTATTAGTAGTTTGAAACTCACAAGCTATGGAGTGGGGTATTATGTCCCCCTGTGGCGATTTTAGTAGTATTCCAAGTCCTGTTCCTTTGACATTAGAGGCTCCATCAGTGAAGAGTATCCAAGGATCCTTAGTCTCTTCAAGCTGCTGAACTTCTAACTCAGCTTCTCTTTGTAGATCACTACTGAAATCTGCCACAAAGTCAGCTAAGTCTTGGGATTTTATGGCAGTTCTTGGTTCATATCTTATATCATAAGCAGTGAGCTTCACTGCCCATTTGGCCATCCTTCCTGACATTTCAGGTTTCCTGAGAACATTCTTAATTGGAAAATTATTCTTAACAATAATGGTATGAGTTTCAAAATAATGTCCTAATTTAGTAGATGCCATAATCAAAGCAAGGATAAGTTTTTCTAAATGTGAATACCTGGATTCAGCATCAAGAAAACTCTTACTTACATAATAGACAGGATGTTGTGTACCTTCGTGATCCTTAACAAGGACTGCACTTACTGCTTTAGAGGATACCGCTAGATATAAGGATAATACATCCCCTTTTTTTGGTTTCATCAAGGCAGGAGTTGAGGATAGGTAATCCTTAAGGGCTTTAAGAGCATTTTCATGCTTTCCAGTCCATTCGAATTTCTTGTTCTTTCTCAAAATGTCATAGAATTCCTTGCACTTTTCAGATGATTTGGATATGAACCTATTCAAGGCTGCGATCCTTCCGGTCAACCTTTGCACATCCTTGGCATTGGCAGGAGATTTGATATTCACAATTGCCTTGATTTGCTCTGGACTTGCTTCAATGCCTCTTTTTGTTACCATGTAACCTAGGAACTTGCCTGCTTTAACACCAAAGTGACACTTTGAAGGATTCAACTTCATATTGAATTTGTCAAGGATATTGAATGTTTCCTCCAAGTCTCTAAGGTGATCCTCAGCTCTCTTGGACTTAACCACCATGTTGTCTATATAGACTT
>JARYGA010010030.1:0-24428 GCA_030545235.1 Helianthus tuberosus | reverse complement strand
AAATACCATTTTCTGCCTTTCTGTCAAAATTTTCAAGGCTTTCAAAATCGTTAAAAACAAAACATCTACAACCAAATGTATGCAAAAATTTTATACTTGGTATTCTTCCATTTATAATGTTGTAAGGTGTTTTGTTGTGCCTTTTGTTGATTATGGATCTGTTTTGGGTAAAACATGCATTTGCTATAGCTTCTGCCCAAAAGTGAGTGGGCAATTTAGCATAAGCAAGCATGGTTCTGGCAGCTTATACCAAGGTCCTATTCCTTCTTTCAACCACCCCATTTTGTTGGGGTGTTCTTGGAGCAGAAAAATATGAGAAATTCCTTTACTCACAAGAAAATTCTCAATTTTTGCATTTTTAAACTCTGTTCCATTGTCTGATCTGATCCTTCTTACTGTTAGTTTTAACAGATTTTCAATTTTCTTAATAAAATTAATGATCAAATCAGGAGTTTCACTTTTCTTTCTCAAAAATTCTACCCATGTGTACCTGGAAAAGTCATCCACTATTACTAGTATGTATTTCTTTCTAGAAAAACTTTCTGTACTTATGGGTCCACACAAATCCATGTGTAAAAGTTCCAAATTTTGTGAAATAGAAGATTTAGAAATTGATTTGTGTGAGCTTCTCTTGGATTTTCCCATTTCACATGCTTCACAAATTTTATCCCTCTTTGAGGATATCAAAGGTAATCCTTTTACCAGACCTTTGCTTGCTAGTTTACTTAGATTTTTGAAATTTAAATGGGCAAGCCTTTTGTGCCATAACCAACTACTACCTTTGTTGAGTTTTGAAAATAAACATAGTTTTGGATGTTCACTTTCTTCTTTGAAGTCAAAATAGTAGATTGATTTTCTTATCCTTTTCCCACTTAAATAGATTTTATTATCATCTATACCTATTAACAAGCATTTTTCTGGTAAAAAAGTTACCTGAAAACCTTTGTCACAGAATTGACCACAACTCATCAAATTATACTTTAAGCCTTCAACATAGGCTACTTTCTCTATGGTCAAACATCCATACTTTATGCAACCATACCCCATGATCCTCCCTTTCACTCCATTTCCAAAATTTACCATTCTACCCAGCTTTGAAACAAAGTTGCTGAGTAAGCTCCTGTCCCCAGTCATGTGCTTGGAGCTTCCTGAGTCGCAGTACCAGATCTGCTGCACATGATGGTCCTGAAATGAAATGATTAGAGGGTTTTTGGTACCCAGGCATGCATGGGTACTGTTTCTGATGGAATATAAATTTCTTTATTTTTTCTTCTTCTTGGTTTTGCATCAGAAACTCTGTTATATGCTGAGCCATTAACAGATTTTACATTTTTCTTTTGAAGATGGTGTTGTACAAGCTTCAGTATGTCAACACACATACAAGAGTTATCAGAATTTTCTGATATTTCCTCTTGTGATGGAATGAGTGGATAATTTTGAAAAGATGAGTGAACTGTTTCTGGAGTTTTTACAGATTCTTGACTTCATTCACTCTTGTTTGTTTTGAAGTTAGGTTTTTCAAAAGAGTATCCAGAACAGGTTGTCTTGCAAGATTCAGATTCTGATACTAAATTATCATAAATCTGATGAGTTGCTTTTACAAAGATAGTGGGTTTATTTCTATTTGATCTTATAGAACTTGTATAGCCTAAACCCTCTCCTTTGTTCTTTGGTGTGGACTCAATAAAATTTATGAACTCTTTAGCCTGTTGAAAACCTCTTACATTGATTTCTTTGTCTTTGATTTTCTTGTAAAGATCTTTTCTTTCATTTTCATAAAACTCAATTTTTGCTCTTTGATCTAAACTGTCCTCTATAAGAAGTTGATTTTCAAGAATGATTTTATTCAAAGTCCTTTGCAACTCATCAGATTTTCTAATATCTGATTGATGTTTTTCTTGCAGATTTAGAAAATCTGACATGAGCTTGTTTAGTTTGTGTTCAAGATCAAGATTGTCTAAATTTACCTTTTGTTATGATATTTCTGGTAGTCCTTCAGAGAGTGCCATGAGGCAGAAATTTGCCAATTCTTCTTCTTCATCATAAGAAGAATCATCAGATAACCATGTATCTGTTCCAGCAATTAATCTTACTTGTTGCTGCTTCTTTGCTTCTTCAAGCTATTTCTCATAATAGGCAACATCCTTCAGCTTTTTGGTCTTGCATTCTGATGCAAAATGAGCTCTCTGTTTGCACTTGTAACACACAACTTCAGCCTTCCATTTATCCTTAGATCTAATCTCTTCTTTAGATCTTCCACCCATCATTCCTTTGTCACTCCTCTGGTATCTCTGGTTACCTCCCCTCAACCTCTGCTCAAATGTTTTGGTGAGCAGTGCTATTGCTTCAGCAAAAGCTGAAAAGTCTGATGATGTATCAGAAGTTTCAAGATTTTGGCTGTTTGATGTTTGTGGATCATTGGTTGTTGTTGATCTTTGTGAGTTTGAGATAAGAACTAAAGATCCCCCTCTTTGAATAGTTTCTTCAAATATTTCTTCCTCTATGGGGATTAAGATGCTGTATAAGTCATGAAGACTCATGTTTCCTAGTTCTAAGGTTGATGATAAAGTCATGGTTAGACTTCTCCATTCTCTAGGAAGGGCATCAAGAAATTTTATGTTTCTTTCATCGTTTGATTTTGTTATACCAAATTTCTTTAGCTCGTTTAAAAGTTTTGTAAATCTTTGATATGTATCATTTAACCTTTCATTTGGCAAACTTTTAAACCTTTCATAAGATGAGACATTATTTGTTCTCTTGTTTCTTCTCATCCTTTCTCCTCCTTCACAAAGATTTTCCAACTGATCCCATATTTCCTTAGCTGATGCACATGCATCAACTTGTGAAAATATATCATTGGGGATGGCCATTATTAAAAGTGACTTTGCCCTTTCATCCCCAGCCACCAGATCCTTGTCTTCCGCACTCCAGTTTATTTCACTTTTGGGAGCGTGGGAGGCAAGGATGACTGGTGATTGGTCAGTTGCTGGAATAGCAGGTATATCAGTCATTAGTGTATGTGGACCCCTTTCAATGGATTGAAACAGAGCTCGGTCATGACCATTAAGGAAATTGACCGTCCTGATTTTCCATTGGGGGTATTCCTCTCTGACCAGAGTCGGAGGTTTGGACATAGAACCAATGTTAAAAGCATTATTCCAGGATTGAAAGCTGGCCATATTTAGAGAAAAGAAGATGAGCGATTGATCGTTTGAAATAGTTTATTCAACCTGCTCTGATACCAATTGTTGATCCCAATACGGGCTCAAAACAACTTCTTTTCACGTAATATGGCAAGTGATTTCAGTAAATGTGAAAAAAATGTGCGGAAATGGAAATCAGACTTTCAAGAAACAAGACGTACAGAATTATCAAGTTTATATCACTTTGAAACAAAATGGTTTACAAGGTGATTGTAAGATTATTATCTAGTACAAACGAATCTTGAATTCTGTGGGTGAGAGGGCAATGGAGTTTAGATGTATGTATGAATGCTAAGCTTCAAACTCACTTTGCTTCTCCTGGTTGAGCCTTCTATTTATAGACGACTTGGTGCATGAATAAACAATAGTTTATTCATGCAATAATTCCTGCAAAAAGTAGCCAATTGACATATTCATTGATTCCAACGTTCAAGTTGCCTTTTTCATCATGATATCAATTAATGTCAACTTGCTTCGGTAAGTGTGGCAGGACAGAGCCAATTTCAGACAAGTGGGTATTTCATCAGAATTCTGATAAACCACTTCATCAGAAATTCTGATGAACAAATCATCAGAAAATTCTTGATGATCAGAATCGTTAGATACTGATGATATTTCTTCAGATCCATCAGAAATGACCTTTTCTGATAATCCAATTTAGCTCTTGATCAACTTGTGATTCTTTGAAGTAGATGCTATGCATTCCAGTTGTCCCATCTGATCTTCTTTTTCTAGTTCGTGATCTTCAGGACTGTGATCTCTTCATAGATCCAGTTGTTTGTGATTTTCTTCAATACTTACAAATAAAGTTTCCTAACTCATAGGTGCAACATCAGCGGGTGCAGGTGCGGTAGAAATGTCTCAACAAAAGGAGATTCAATAGGTGCAGGTACTGGGTCTGGTAAGAGGAGTGCAAGGTATAGTAGTCCAAAGGAAATAAGGTCACGTTTAAGCAGGTTCAGCAGGTGCAACATCAAGCTGGCCCACAAGGAACTGGAGCTGCCTCAGGGGCAGGTCCTGGGGCGTGTGAGGGTATGTGATCTTGAGCAGGTGTTAGTGCAGTAGTCAAAGCTGCGTCGTCATCCGTGTCTGGAGCAAAAAGCGGTAACCTGCCTGTTTGTAAAGTCGTAAATGTCGCAGACTCAAAGGAGTCTGAAATCGAGTGTATACTAGAATCAGAGGATAGTTTGATAATAGGGATCTCAAAATGTAAAGTCAGTAACAACATCCTCATCTAACTTTCCATCATCCTGGGTGTCAACGGAAGGACCATCAATAAGCAAATTAACGTCATCATCAAACAATTTATCAAAGAGGCAGATTCTCCGGGAAATAACCACGAGAGGTACGGCGTCGAGAATCGGAGCCACGATGTGCTCGTCATCGAAGTGTCCAAATGATGAGGTGGTCGTGGACCGAAACAAGAATGACAGGAAGCTTCTTGTGAAGGAAGCTATCAGCAAGGGTAATTCGTCACCAGAGTCTGGCAGCGCGGATGGTTGGCAGTCGTCCTCGTTCTTGGTCAACATGTTAGGGTCACTCTCAGTGTCTGACGTAAATATCTCCAGCGCAGGTACAGTCTCATCATCTGTGGCGGTGGCCGTAGGGTCGTCATCATCTGACAATTCGTTCCCTGAGGAAAGTGACGTGTGTGTGCCGGTAGATAATAGTCGTAGCATGCATATTTACAGTAATCTTTAACACTTGTGTATTGCAAATAAAGACAATTCATAACGTAATCATGTATCCACATATTCGTCCTAGTCTTCCCAGACTATCCCACCCAGTCTCTCAGACTAAACTCCCTAGCCTCTCAGACTAACTCCTTGGTCTCTCAAACTAACTCCCTGTCCTCTAAGACCAACTCCCTGGTCTCTCAGACTAACTCCCTGGTCTCTAAGACCAACTCCCTGGTCTCTAAGACCAACTTTCCCAGCCTCTAAGACTAAATCCCTGGTCTCTAAGACCAACCTCCCAGTCTCTAAGACTAAATCCCTGGTCTCTAAGACCAACCTCTAAGACTAAATCCCTGGTATCTAAGACCAACCTCCCAGTCTCTAAGACTAAATCCCTGGTCTCTAAGACCAACCTCCTAGTCTCTAAGACTAAATTCCTGGTCTCTAAGACCAACCTCCCAGTCTCTAAGACTAAATTTCCCCCAGTCTATAAGACTAATCCTCCCTCAGCCTCTAAGACTGATCCTCCCTCAGCCTCTAAGACTGATCCTCCCTCAACCTCTAAGACTAATCCTCCCTCAGCCTCTAAGACTGATCCTCCCTCAACCTCTAAGACTGATCCTCCCTCAACCTCTAAGACTGAACTATAAATACAGATTTTTGAAATGTGTATGTGTGCCTTTTTTTTGTAAAAATGTTCGTTCCCTGGATCTGGACGTTTTGTGTATGCAATGAAAAACAAGTCATGAAAACATTTTCGTGAGAGCCCTAATGATCGTAGTCTAGACTCGAGAAGGAATCCTAGTTCGCTACGATCGAAGCTCTGATACCAAGCTGTCACACCCTAACTTTTGCGGAAGCGTGATTATGGTGTGACTTACTTGTTATCATTGCATTCAATCATATCAAACATCTATATGATAAAACCAAAGGTTTGTCATCCATAAAATGAGTTTAAAACATAATAACATTGTCTAAAACATGGATTTCAAATTTAAGTTTTACAAACCATACGAATTGTGAAAAAGTTTGCTAAGGACTCGTCAAAAGATAATAGTTGTAATCAAAGTTTGGAAGACGTGTCTCGTCCTGGATTAAGACACGCTGGCCCAATCCAAAGACCATGGATGACATCTTTATACTTATCATGACTTGAAATTCCAACGCCCGCCAGATCCATACTTAATTTCCTGAAATACATGTAGTTTGAAAAACATCAACAAAAGTTGAGCGAGTTCATGTGTATGTGAGTCTGTATAAATCGTTAATGTGTGTCTGTATAAATTGTAAAATGTGTCTGTATAAATGTATGTCCTTGGTATGTAGAAATAAGGAAAAAAAA
Source organism: Helianthus tuberosus (assembly GCA_030545235.1). Taxonomy (NCBI): domain Eukaryota; kingdom Viridiplantae; phylum Streptophyta; class Magnoliopsida; order Asterales; family Asteraceae; genus Helianthus; species Helianthus tuberosus. The sequence goes on along the minus strand of JARYGA010010030.1, from coordinate 18,207 downwards.
TAGATCAATTAATGTGTAGCTAATAGATTAATAAGTGATATGTCCTAGGAAGCACTCAAACCTGTAACGCGTATTTCATACCGGTCCTTCCGGCGGAACGACATAGTCACCATATGCAGCCACACGCTGGCCCATGTGTGGGGCTCGCAACACCCAATAGATCTATCACTCATGCCTCTCGGTCCTTATACAAGGATTAATGGTCTTACGATAATAGCCTATCCATTCACGTGATCTAGCAGTAAATTCCTTAGCTAATCATACCGTGTATAAAACGTTTGTAGTAAATGTAACATGTATTTCACCCCTGAAATATAAAACTGAAAACAGTTAAAAGAAAAGGGGGACATGAACTCACTGTTTTGCGTCTTCGTATCCAATGTAACTCGAAGCTTCCACTAGAACGCACGACTACCTACATGTGTACTAACGTCTATTAGACGAACGGGTCGTGCCTTGTCTTAATATTGATTGGTGCCTTTGAGTTACGTTTAAAAGTGTCTTTGGTAGTATTCCAAGTTATATAATTGGTTGTTAAAATAATAAATATTTTAACTTGCATTTTCTTTTGGAATAATTTGTTAAACAATATTTTTGTAGTAATACTTCTCATGTATTGCTATTCGCATTCCCCTCCCAAGGATGGGGGTATCTCATACTTTGTGTATTTTCGTATTCGTATTTGTATATCTTGCCAAGTAATGGCGTCGTATTTCAGTGCATTATTCCCATTAAAATATACCAATATATTCCCAATATATATTTTCAAAAACAATATATTTTCAAGTCTTACTTAGAAAATATATAACTTATTTGTCAAAAATAACGTATGCCAAAATATATATATTTTTCCTAAAAATAATATATTTTTACTTCCTTTGTTTCCAAAATAATACTTTACCCAAAAATATAGTGTAATGGTATATCTCGGAATATTTCATAAGTTACGTTTTCTTGTTCGGTTTCATAATATTGCGTGTGTAACTTCAGTATTTTATTCTTTGCAATTTGGTATTATTTTGGAGTTGTAATTTCCATGTTATTTTGTAAGTTATATTATTTTACCCTAAAATAATATAACTAGTTCACAAAATATACAAATGATCACACAAGTGTCTTAGTATGAAATACATATTCTAAATACATATTTACCCATTTTTATTCGCGAAAAACCAACCTCCGATACTTTGTATTTAGTAACAAAATTTATGGCGAAGTTTATATTTGAAACACAAGTTATAAAATATACTTGTAACACTCGTTCAGAAAAATATTTACTAAGTGTTAAGATTTTCGGAAAATTTCGCCATGGTCTCCTTTGTAAATGGAGGTGCCCATGCTAAATAGCATATCATTTTCTTTAACATATAACACGTTAGATCGTTCTCAAATAACCAACCCGACATTTAGACATGCAAAATACTACTTATATCATTTCAGTTTTAATATACAAAACTGGGTTGTTTTCGGGCATTTTAATAAAATAGTTATCTTATTCCAAAAATTCCCAATTTTTTACAGAATGTCTTAAACGATCTAAATATTATTGTGTAAAAATATCGGGGTCCAAATCATCACCAATATTTTATAGAAAATCATTTTCCGGACTGAAATCAGATTTATCTTTTTCTGACTGCAGTCGCGGAATAATTTATTTAAAATTCATCGAGAGTCCGATTTACGAAATTTCAGTGAGAGAATTACAAATAAATCGGTGGTCATATACAGTACAAATTTCATGACCTAATCCTACACAGATTTCAAGTTATGATGAAAAACAAAATACCTATTTTCAGCAGAAAAATGCAGCTTGAGCTGCTGTTAAAAACGACACTTTAAAAATAGTAAACGAAATCCAAAAATTATAATTCCTATGCCATTAGAACCGTATTTCATAATAACACGTTATAAACTCGAGAAATTCAGTTTTTCGTTAAGTATTGACCTGTTTACAGCCAGTTGAAGGAGGCTGAAAATGCTAATCAGCAAGCTGTTTATAGGTTAAATGTTACTAAAACGCACACCTACGATTACCATTTATTCTAATAACGATTTATCTCATAACACAAGTTATTTATAGCAGATTATTGTTTGTATTACTCAGATTTATCATGATTACTTCATCATTTTAACAATACTTCATCACTAGACTAGTTTATGTTCAAGACTTGTTTAAGGTTCTTTAGAGTTCTTATGTTTTTGATGTTTAAACATCATTAACCACTTAAATAACAAGTAAAATACAAGGATCTAAGTGCTTACCACTAGCATAAAGCTAGGGGAGTTCAAGAGTGTAAAAGTGGTGGATAAAAGAAAATGAGAGCGGTCCTTGAGCTTCCGAGCACTCCAAGCTTGCTTGTATGATCTCTTGCACCTCTAGATGTATGTGGATTGTATGTAAGAGACTTGAAGGTGGTGATATGGTGGTGTGTGGTTTGAGCCGTAGACAATGGGGGAAAGGAAGGAGGTTTGGTTGTTGGTGTGAAGGTGATATGAATGTTATGAGTGTCTAGTGGATTTTATAGATAAATTCCCAACATGTTATTAACCATTAGATTAAGTGCTTCCCAAGTACAACACAAACCCATTAAATTAATCAAGAAAAATCAAGGAGGATTCCCCATGTTTCATAACCGGTTGGGGGGGGGGGGTTGGTTTATTTGGTTTGCAACTAGGTAGTTAGTGGTTGGTTAGAATTAAATATTATAGTTAGTGGTTTATGTGTATAATTTAATATATAGTGTGTTAGGGTGTTCGGGGACCCTAACTAGCTCAGAAAAATAAAAACAATGTGTTTGGCAATATTTTTGTGTTCCGGGTAATGTCTGGTTGATCGGTTTGGCGTTGTTCCGTTAAAGTGTTTAATTAATCCGTAAAGTATCTTTGATATTACTTTTTGTGACACATTTAATTCCCAACACTTTGGAAAGTATCTAGGATCATTTTGTCAAGTTTTGGACATTACTAGCATATCTAAATGCTGAATTTTATTTAAAAGTGCAGAATTTTGCAGTTAAATTATGTTTTAGGCACTTCCCGACACTATAACTATCACCTAGTGACGCGGTTTTATGGTCCCCACTTCCCTACACTCCTTACTAGTGTAGTATCCTGTCTCTGGCTCATACTGGCCTCAAAAACATTGTCTGTCTAGGTGCTGGCATTGTCAGCATGTTTTCTGGGTTATCCGTTTAGTGTGCTAACTGTGCTTTGTGTGTGTGAAATAAATGGAGTGACAGTATGAATGTGATGCATATGTATGTATATAACAGAAATCAGAAAGCAATTAACTCAACAGTTGTAATCAAGCACAGTCATTAAGCACAAGTTAAATATTAATTAATTGTACGGATACCCGCAAATTTGACAGTTGTCACATTTGTATATTTTACCAGCTGAAATAATCCTGTATATCTGATAAATGTAATTTTTTGACGTTCGTGGCATTCTTAATAATTCATTAATAATTCAAAAGATTACAATAACACGAGATCAAAACAAACTAATAGCCTTTTGTGTATGGGATTACATCAGAGATGTACCCATTGCTTTGTTCATCGCTTTCTTCAGATTCATCATCATGTTGTGCATTGGCGTATAACGCAATTATGTCGTCTCGTCTCTGCTGCAGCCTATACTTAAATATCATAGCAACCCTGGATCTTGCATCGTTCGAAGGTGCTAAATCACAGAGTTGTTCAAGAAGATGTAGTCTCTCTGTCTTCATCATTTCTTCCATCGACAATGAATATTCGAACCCGTGTTGATAAGACACTTTAACCATTCTTTTTTTCATCCAAACTCCAACTGCTAACTGTTGGTAGAGGAGTATCGTCAATATCATCATCATCATTATCATCTTCTACTGGAATTTTTCTCTCCAATCTTCTTATTACCTTTCGAGTTCTTTCACAATCATTTGCCATTAGAACCCTAAGGGCCAGAATATCCCTATGAACCCTTTCATCCATGTTAAGTATGGCCTTGACTGTCTTGATTTTCACCCTTCTCTTGTCAGAGAACTTTAGGACGAAACATTTCTCCGACCCATCAAACCTCCATGCAATGACTTGAGCCATTTTTTTAGTTATTTTGGTGTTTTAATGAAGGAGTGGCGTGTTAGAGAATATGTGGAGTGTTAAATTTTGTTTACCTGTTCTACTTATATAATGATTTTTTTTGCCGTCATGTAGGATGCAGTCCTATAACATCAGGTAATTATGGCATTTTTTGAAAAGAAAAATAAATTCAAGTACCGATGTAGTGGGTTTTAATTATAATGTTAATAAAAAAAAATTCCGTCGCTTCAGTTTACTGTTTTGTTTCACCTTCATCTGTTTTTATGGCTGTAACACGTCCCATCTAAAAAAATGCTTTGTAAAATCCGAAGATGCCACAAATTTTATTATATTCGTAGAGTTTGGCATTTGTGGCATCTTGGCATTTTACAAGTTGTATTTTTAGAGAAACAATGTATTTTCATTATTATAAAATTAGAAAACAAACCACAGAAAGAAAAAAAATAGAAGCAAGAAAAATAAATTAAAAATCCTAATCGAATTTCTATTCCAAATATCCACTGTCACCAGTCTCTTTCTTCTTTGAAACTACAAGAACCGTCACAAATATATGGCTTTTTTGTTGTTGAAGTAGCTTTTTTGTGGATGTTTGGAACACAAAATGACGTGGGTTTTTTGTTTGAAGTTCATGTTTATCTTCATCCCACTCTTCAGTGTCATCTATCTCCTGATGCCATTCAAATAATCATCAAGAACAAAGCACAGAAAATGACATAGGTCTGTCATCAGTCTCTTTTTCTTGAAAATTTGTCCATCTCATGCAGCAAAATGTTATTGAGTTACACCCCTCAGCTAACAATCCATTCGGCGAAACTTCGCGTAGAACAATATTGAATATCCAAGAAACGATGTTTGCCATTTTTTATCTTTTAACTTTTTAGCGTTTTACGGTGAGTGGTTTTGGGGGAACCATGGCGTTGTTTTTTGTGAACAAAATGAACAAAACTTGTCCATTGATTTAGGAGATCTTGAGATGTATAATAATGACAATTTTCTAATTATTTATGTGTAGAAAATAAATGAAAAGGGTATAAGGGTAAATTATTAACTAATTCTCTTTCCAATTAAATATTTAATTACATTCTCTCTCATTATTTATCTCACCAATTAACTAATTTATTAATTTAAAAATATACACATTTACTATTCAACCAAACTGTTTTATACACATACGTATATTTGTTTTATACACATGCGTTGTGACATCTGTGCCTCCACGACCATCAAAAAAATACCAAATCAATGAAATGTTGTGTTTCATACTTGGGATTTGTATAAAGATGTGTATCGTTTGCACATATCAACTCTTGTTCGATTTCGGGCTCTAAATCGCTTTCTGGAAGGTTATACGCGCACTGATGCGTAAATATAACCATTTTAATGCAAAAAAAAAAAACACTCCGGAACAGTGACATAGGCTTAACATATCTTAAATAACCTTTACATAACTTAGAAATAAGTTTTGGAGGGTTTGGTGTGGCGAAATCAAGTTTATTCGCTTACAGGGACTAATTTTGATAAACTGTGAAAGTATGCCGATTTGTACTGTAACGAACATTCCGGAACATGACCATAAGTTAAACATACCCTAAATATCCTTTACATAGCTTATAAATAGGCTTTGAGGGGTTCGGACTGCTAAATTAAACTTTTTAGTCATTCAGGGACTAAAAGCGTCAAAAGTGCATAAGTTTGCATTTTCGCGCATATCTTACGTTCTGAATACATCCGGATGTCCAAAACTTTATGTAATCATTAAAATATTTTATTTTAGTGATTGGCATGATAAAATTACATTCGTCGCGTAATTTGGATCGTTTTTGTGTTCGTTACGACTTCCGTCGTAATTAACCGAACAACGCAACCGTACGACCAAACGAACCGACATCCGAGATATTTTTGAGCATGTTTTGAGTTCCCTATACTTTAACTTCATTTTATAGCCTTGAAATGAGGTTAACGGGGCTTAAACGTGTCAAAAATGAGCCGAAATGCAAGATTCTGAAGTTCAGGGACCAAAATTGTCATTCTGCCATAGTTATCTTAGGAAGGGACCAAAATGAAAAATCTAAATTCCATCTTGTTCCAGCTGTTCCCCTCATTTGCACATGGTTTTAATGAAACTATGGGCTCCCATGGTTTCACAAAACCATGGGCACATGTGTACGGATGAGATCGAAGCTCGTTTTACCATGAACGATCCTAACGGTTCTAGTTTTCCTATAAATAGCTATCCCCTTTCACTTGCAAAACCCACATTGATCTGATTCTGGCTCTCTAAGTTGAAGTTTATGGTTCATACCTGAGAGTAAATCGGATCAAAGCTTGCGGGGACCTTTTGTAAGTATTCTTTCGTTCTTTTATCGCTTTTCGAGTCTCGTTGACCAGTTTATGGTCAATGCGAAGTTCATTTGAGCTTCATAACGTGAGCGTAATCACGATGGTTATAGTCCCTAGTGACTATACCTACTGATTACCACGTTATCTAGGTGTAGTGACGAGTCGTAGTTTCGGCAAAAATGTCCATTCCTGCGTGTTTTGTAACCAAACTACTTATAGGTATCAAAACCGTTTGTTTTGATACCAAATCTATTTTCTAAATTCCTTAAACATGTTTTAACATGTTTAACTCGTCACTTTTTAGATTAGTGCTTGTGTAGAGTCGTAAGTCAAGCGGACTAAACACCCGCTTAGACTTTCGAACACGACCCGTTTGGTCGATCATTAGGATCCGACCAAATATGTTTAGTGACCATAGTTGCATAGGGAATAACCTTCCGAGGTTATACCTTATGATCACTTAGGTTTAATTAGTTGTATGATAGGTAGTTTATATGCCTTAGGTAAATGACCAAAATGCCCTTTTCATGCATAATTGGTAATTAAGCATATGTAACACAAACTTTTGTCACATAACTGATTATGTAACATATTTAAACATGTTTTGGCATATAATACTTGTCATAGGACTAGTTAGACGTCTCGAACGCGCTTTTGCGCGAACGACACGTTAAAGTAGCTTAAGCTACCTTAATGGGTCGCAATGGGTCGAAAGCACTTAGGTTAGGTTTCGATTTAGAATGTACGCTTTGTTAAACCATGTCATATGAGTTCCAATACTCATTTGGTTTACAAAATCTCATCCTATCCGATCTTCCGACTTAGGTCCGGTTTATTTATATAGTTATTAGATTGCCGATTGATTCCGTGCTCCCTCTAGCTTTGCTTGGTTGTTGTTCAAGACCTCTAAGCATTCTCAGGTGAGTACATAGTTCCCCTATTTTACTGTTTTCAATTGTTTTGGTGTGATTCATATGTGCTAAATGTTTTCAAGGTTTTAACGATGGTTTTCAAAACGATTTTCGATATTATAACAATGGTTTCAAAAACGATTAAAATGGTTTATATTATATTAATAACGATTTTGATATAGTAAAGAAACTTGTTGGTTGTATTTACATAACGAATAATATCCATTAGTTTTGGCCGAACCGACCAGTATTAGGTTATGGTACCACAGGATCTGACAAATCCCGTTATCAGACTGCACCCATGGTTATGTGTGGGTTAGGTGGGTAACGACTGAATCTGTGATTGTTAATTTACCCTTTGGTGGTTAATTAATGCGAGAAGCGATAGGCGAGATAGTCGAGTCACGAAGGTTTGGATGTTATTAGCGAGACAATCAAAAGTAGTTTTAACGATTTAAGACGAGAATGATTTAAACGGCTAAAGCGATTTTTAACGAATTAAACGATTTGGGTAAACGATTGGTTTTCGGTTAGTGTTTAGATAACAGGACGGGTGTAATGTGATGAAAGCATGGTGGATACGCCGCTGGTACTTCCTATATATAAGTGTTTTCATCGTATTACATACCGTAGCGTTATTTAGTTCACCTGGGTAAACGATTTTGAAACGATGTCACACAAATGAGGTTTTCGAAATGATATAAACCATACGAGTTTTATTAACGAGATTTATTAACGAGTTTTATTAACGAGATTTATTAACGAGTTTTATTAATGAGATTTATTAACAAGTTTTATTAACGAGTTTTATTAACGAGATTTATAAACGAGTTTTATTAACGATTTAATACGAGATGTTTTACAAATTGGTTTTCTAAAACATAATGTTTTCGAGTTAAGAATCATCGCTACGAGATTTTATAAATTATAACCAACTTGATTTGAGTTGGTTAATTATGTCGCAATACAATACTTTTCAAAACAAGGTTTTTAATTAAGTATTGCAACATGTAAACTAGCCATGAATCCGATACTCTTATAAAACCTATGTACTCGCCAGCATTTCTTTGCTGACTTTGTTTTCACATATGTTTCAGGTGTTGTTGAATGATGTTGATTGCTAGGATGCATGCTCACATAGGACTGGACGAGGCCTTAGTGACTTAATAACAATGATAAACTATGTTTAAATTGTTTATTTAGATTTCCAGACGATGTAAATATTTAATGTTTAAATAAAACGAAACTTCAAATTTCCGTGTGTTTTGAAACAATGATTCTGTTACAACACTCCCCGACGATTTCGCCGCGATTTGTTGTTTTACGCGGTCGGGGTGTGACAGAAAAGTTGGTATTAGAGCTCATGGTTATAGGGAATTAGGTTATTAGTAATGCTTTGACCTAGTCTATAACCTTCCTAGGACCCTAACACAATATTCTTGTGTTTAGATCTTAAAACAATACCGTCACTTATCCTTAGGTGACAACCACAACAAGAACACAAATTCCGAATCCGCTTTGAAAACCAATCATCTGTTCTAGGATGATTTATTATAAGGTTTTGAACTCTCTAAGTTTTCAAAATCTCGTCAAAGTTTGGGTCTTATAATGTGAACACGTGCGAACTGGAAGGGTGAATGCCTGTACCCTGAGTTTTCTGTCTAAGGCTAGAGTGTTCGTACAAATCTGCAGCATCGGACCAGTCACTCTTACCTGGGAACTCTTGGGGTGAGTATTCACTTATAGGCGAGCATGTCTTCAGTGATACATTAATATGACCCGTTTACTTTGATTAATCACCGTCTCATTTGTTTGCCTTAGGTAACAAACAAATGATCGCAATTTCTATGCGTTGTTGTTCTGTTTTAATTATCCGATAACATTTCAATTGTTTTCTCCTATGTCCTTCATTCCTCTAGAATGTGTCTTCATCGCATCGACACTCAAATGCCTGAGCAAACTGCCAAATTTGCCCAGCGAATAGGCGAAGTAATCCTGAAGACAGTGGATTTAGGTATCGCCATGTCTCGTCTCAATAATGAAGCCACCCAAGAAGCATCGAAAGAAGCAGAAGTCGAGCCTTCGAAAAAGTCAAAGAAGCGTAAAGCTCCAAAGGGTCCCGTAACCGTTACACCAAATCAAGCAAAACCTAGCCAGGTGGCAGCACCACCAGCCAAGAAGCCATACTTAGGAACTGCTCCTCTGTGCAATCAGTGTAACCTCCACCACTATGCCAGTATCAAATGTCGGAAATGTTTCGACTGTGGACTCATTGGTCATTTGGCACGAGACTGTCGTTCAGTAACTGTGCTAAACCAAGTTTTTCAGAACCCCGTTCAATTTCAAGCAGATCCAGCACAGGCTCATTTTCCTCCTGGTATTTGCAACACCTATGGCGAGACGGGTTATGTCAGGGACAGATACCCAAAGATTTTCAATGCAAATCCGACCGACGGATGAGCATTTGGCCGATTAGAAGAAGCTGCTGCTTTGAATAATCCGAATCTTATGTTTATGTTTCTAGGGTTTTCCTTTGAACTCGGAAACAATCGATTTTGTTTATAAATAAATCTTTATTTGCAATTCTGATGTACAAATATAGTTGCATGTGTGTATGGCATACCCCTACGATACCTACACCAAAGAACCGTATTTGTAGTTCTCTCGTTCATGTGATCACTCGTGATTTCCTCGAAAATTCTAAATGCTCGCTTCATTCTAAGAAACGAAGTGACAATTCGAGTAATCACTTTAATTCCTTGGTTAGATAACTAAGGAAACCCTTATCTGTCGAAGTTGCTCTTGGTAAACCGCTTGTACTCAATTCTGTTATTTACGACTGTCAATTTAACTTCGATAATCATCTTTTCCCTATTGACCTCACACCGATGCAACTTGGGAGTTTCGACATTTTCATAGGGATGGATTGGTTAACCAAACATCATGCTGAGGTGATTTGTTTCGATAAGATTATTCGTATTCCTCTTTCGTCTGGCGATGTTCTGGAAGTTCGTGGCGAGAAACCTTCTGGTGGATTGAAGCTCATGTCATGTACGAATGCCCAAAGTTATTTACGAAAAGGATATGTTGATTTTCTGGCACATGTCACCGAGGAGAAAGGCAAGAGCAAGAGTATTCAGGATATTTCGATTGTTTGGGATTATCCAGAGGTGTTTCCTGATGAACTGCCTGGTTTGCCTCCAGTTCGTCAAGTCGAGTTTCATATTGACCTTGTACCCAATGCCAACCCAATTGCGAAAGCACCTTATCGTCTTGCACCGTCTGAAATGCAAGAATTATCGAAATAGCTTCAAGAGTTATCTGATAAAGGATTCATCCGATCAAGTTATTCACCCTAGGGGAGCTCCTGTCCTCTTTGTGAAGAAGAAATATGGATCTTTTCGAATGTGTATCGATTATCGTAAGCTTAATAAGCCTACCATCGAGAATCGATATCCCCTACCTCCAATCGATGATCTCTTTGATCAACTGCAAGGTGCTACCTATTTTTCCAAGATCGATATGCGTTTTGGGTATCACCAACTTCGTGTTCTCAAAGGAGATATTCCCAAAACTGCCTTCTGCACAAGATATGGGCATTACGAGTTCACTGTCATGCCTTTTGGTTTGACGAATGCCCCAGCTCTCTTCATGAACTCAATGAATAGGGTCTGTAAACCCTATTTAGACAAGTTCATCATTGTGTTCATCGACGATATTCTCATTTATTCAAAGCCTCGAGCCGATCATGAGCAACACCTTCGATTGACATTGGAACTCCTGAAGAAGGAACAACTTTTTGCTAAATTCTCCAAGTGTGAATTCTGGCTTAAAGAAGTTCAGTTTTTGGGTCATATAGTCAACAAGCAGGGTATTCATGTGGATCCATCCAAGATTGCTACAATTAAGGATTGGAATACACCAACGACACCTACAGAAATTCGTTCTTTTCTTGGTCTCGCTGGTTATTATCGTCATTTTATTTCAAACTTCTTAAAGATCGCAGTGCCACTCACTGCTTTGACTCAGAAGAATAAGCCTTTGGAGTGGGGATATAAGCAAGAACAAGCGTTCCAAACGCTGAAACGGAAGCTATGTGATGCTCCTGTTTTGTCCTTGCCCAATGGAAACGATGATTTCGTTGTCTTTTATGACGCGTCGAATCTAGGCCTTGGTTATGTTCTTATACAATGAGGTAAAGTCATAGCATATACGTCAAGACAGTTGAAAGTTCATGAAAAGAAATACACAACTCATGATCTTGAGTTAGGTGTTATGGCATTTGCTCTCAAAATCTAGAGACACTACCTCTATGGAACGAAGTGTGTGGTTTTCACAACACCACAAAAGTCTCCAGCTCATTCTTAATCAAAAGGAGCTGAACATGAGGCAACGACAATGGGTTGAACTCTTGAACGATTATGATTGCGTGATTCGCTACCTTCCTAGTAAGGAGAATATCGTAGCCGATGCGCTTAGTCGAAAGGAGCGAGCCAAGCTTCATTCTGTTTAAACTATATCTGATATTCAATCCCGTGTCCTTCAAGCACAACGATCTTGTGTAAATGAAGGCTTATTGAAATATGAGCTACCACTTCAACCCGAGTTTAAACTCGAAACGAAAAGTGATGGGTTGCCCTATTTTAAGGATCCTTGTGGATGATTATCGCTCAAATCGGAGTCCTTAATTGAATTCATTGTATGCTTTAATACGTACATTACGATTCAATAAGGACAAAACCGAATTTCCTTTTAAGATCTTCCAATCTTCATAGTTAGATTCTTGAAAATATTTAAAGTGCCAAATGAAATCCACGGATTAGATTCCTGGTGTGCTTTAAATACCCGTGTCCAAAGATAACAAATTAAAGGTCAAATTAAACAATTATGCGATTATGTGATTATGTGTTTATGTGTTCTCCTGTATGTTTTTGTGTGATCCGATTTTCGTTATCCTCATAGAATCTTCCATATCTTCATATGAGGGATTCATAGTAGGATATTCAAAAGGTACTACCTTAAATCCTTAATGGGCTTCTACGTGGTAGTTAAGACCCTTGGGTTATATAGTACCATTCCATGATTCCAAAAGAGACCCTTGAGTGGTCTAGTTAAAGATTGATTCAGAATCTGGTTAAGAGTGGCATGTGATGATACAGCTGAAAGGACCCTGTGATGGTCCAGTCACACTCATCACAGGTTCATTCATTTGGTTTTCCCCTACACATTATCAAATGCACTGTGTGGACTATGCAAGGAATTACGTAATTATGGACGCGTACATAATTATGAAATTCAGTGCACAGGAACCCCAGTAAGATTTATCATGTGTAAGAACCGATAGTGACAACAATAACGAAACGTGAACAATGTAATAGAGGTACGGTGGACGCACCAATGGCGCTTCATATACTTGTATATGAGTGTCCCTCTTACATTGCAAGCATAATGTTATTTTAAAGTTACTATAAGTTTAGAACCCTAACCAGTGTTGTTTTATCTTTTCGACTTCATGTTTCGAGCTCTCACAAGTTTCCTCTAATTAAATTTCGGGACGAAATTTCCTGAAGTAGGGGAGACTGTGACATCTGTGCCTCCACGACCATCAAACAAATATCAAATCAATGAAATGTTGTGTTTCATACTTGGGATTTGTATAAATATGTGTATCGTTTGCACATATCAACTCTTGTTCGATTTCGGGCTCTAAATCGCTTTCTGGAAGGTTATACGCGCACTGATGCGTAAATATAACCAGTTTAATACAAAAAAAACACTCCAGAACAGTTACATAGGCTTAACATACCTTAAATAACCTTTACATAACTTAGAAATAAGTTTTGGAGGGTTTGGTGTGGCGAAATCAAGTTTATTCGCTTACAGGGACTAATTTCGACAAACAGAGAAAGTATGCTGATTTGTACTGTAACGAACATTCCGGAACATGACCATAAGTTAAACATACCCTAAATATCCTTTACATAGCTTAGAAATAGGCTTTGAGGGGTTCGGTGTGCTAAAGTAAACTTTTTGGTCATTCAGGGACTAAAAGCGTCAAAAGTGCATAAGTTTGCATTTTCGCGCATATCTTACGTTCTGAATACATCCGGACATCCAAAACTTTATGTAATCATTAAAATATTTTATTTTAGTGATTGGCATGATAAAATTCCATTCGTCGCGTAATTTGGATCGTTTTTGCGTTCGTTACGACTTCCGTCGTAATTAACCGAACAACGCAACCGTACGACCAAACGAACCGACATCCGAGATATTTTTGAGCATGTTTTGAGTTACCTATACTTTAATTTCATTTTAGAGCCTTGAAATGAGGTTAACGGGGCTTAAACGTGTCAAAAATGAGCCAAAATGCAAGATTCTGAAGTTCAGGGACCAAAATTGTCATTCTGCCATAGTTATCTTAGGAAGGGACCAAAATGAAAAATCTAAATTCCAGCTTGTTCCAGTTGTTCCCCTCATTTTCACATGGTTTTGATGAAACTATGGGCTCCCATGGTTTCACAAAACCATGGGCACATGTGTAAGGATGAGATCGAAGCTCGTTTTACGATGAACGATCCTAACGGTTCTAGTTTTCCTATAAATTGCTATCCCCTTTCACTTGCAAAACCCACATTGATCTGATTTTGGCTCTCTAAGCTGAAGTTTATGCTTCATACCTGAGAGTAAATCGGATCAAAGCTTGCGGGGACCTTTTGTAAGTATTCTTTCGTTCTTTTATCGCTTTTCGAGTCTGAAAGTCAAACTGCGTTTGACTTTCTGCATTGACCAGTTTATGGTCATTGCAAATTTTAACTTCATAACGTGAGCGTAATCACGATGGTTATAGTCCCTAGTGACTATAGTTACTGATTACCACGTTATCTACGTGTAGTGACGAGTCGTAGTTTCGGCCAAAATGCCCATTCTTGCGTGTTTTGTAACCAAACTACTTATAGGTATCAAAACCGTTTTTTTTATACCAAAATTATTTTCTAAATTCGTTAAACATGTGTTAACATGTTTAACTCGTCACTTTTTAGATTAGTGCTTGTGTAGAGTCGTAAGTCAAGCGGACTAAACACCTGCTTAGACTTTCGAACACGACCCGTTTGGTCGATCATTAGGATCCGACCAAACATGTTTAGTGACCATAGTTGCATAGGGAATAACCTTCCGAGGTTATACCTTATGATCACTTAGGTTTAATTAGTTGTATGATAGGTAGTTTATATGCCTTAGGTAAATGACCAAAATGCCCTTTTCATGCATAATTGGTAATTAAGCATATGTAACACAAACTTTTGTCACATAACTGATTATGTAACATATTTAAACATGTTTTGGCATATAATACTTGTCATAGGACTAGTTAGACGTCTCGAACGCGCTTTTGCGCGAACGACACGTTAAAGTAGCGTAAGCTACCTTAATGGGTCGCAATGGGTCGAAAGCACTTAGGTTAGGTTTCGATTTAGAATGTACGCTTTGTTAAACCATGTCATATGAGTTCCAATACTCATTTAGTTTACAAAACCTCATCCTATCCGATCTTCCGACTTAGGTCCGGTTTATTTATATAGTTATTAGATTGCCGATTGATTCCATGCTCCCTCTAGCTTTGCTTGGTTGTTGTTCAAGACCTCTAAGCATGCTCAGGTGAGTACATAGTTCCCCTATTTTACTGTTTTCAATTGTTTTGGTGTGATTCATATGTGCTAAATGTTTTCATGGTTTTAACGATGGTTTTCAAAACGATTTTCGATATTATAACAATGGTTTCAAAAACGATTAAAATGGTTTATATTAAATTAATAACGATTTCGATGTGGTAAACAAACTTGTTGGTTGTATTTACATAACGAATAATATCCATTAGTTTTGGCCGAACCGACCAGTATTAGGTTATGGTACCATAGGATCTGATAAATCCCGTTATCAGACTGCACCCATGGTTATGTGTGGGTTAGGTGGGTAACGACTGAATCTGTGATTGTTAATTTACCCTTTGGTGGTTTATTAATGCATGAAGCGATAGGCGAGATAGTCGAGTCACGAAGGTTTGGATTTTATTAACGAGACAATCAAAAGTAGTTTTCACGATTTAAGACGAGAATGATTTAAACGGCTAAAGTGATTTTTAACGAATTAAACGATTTGGGTAAACGATTGGTTTTCGGTTAGTGTTTAGATAATGGGACGGGTGTAATGTGATGAAAGCATGGTGGATACGCCGCTGGTACTTCCTATATATAAGTGTTTTCATCGTATTACATACCGTGGCGTTATTTAGTTCACTTGGGTAAACGATTTTGAAACGATGTCACACAAACGAGGTTTTCGAAAAGATATAAACCATACGAGTTTTATTAACGAGATTTATTAACGAGTTTTATTAAAGATATTTATTAACGAGTTTTATTAACGAGATTTATTAACAAGTTTATTAACGAGATTTATTAATGAGTTTTAGTAACGAGATTTATTACCGATTTAATATGAGATGTTTTACAAATTGGTTTTCTAAAACAAAATGTTTTCGAGTTAAGAATCATGGCTACGAGATTTTATAAATTATAACCAACTTGATTTGAGTTGGTTAATTATGTCGCAATACAATACTTTTCAAAACAAGGTTTTTATTTAAGTATTGCAACATGTAAACTAGCCATGAATCCGATACTCTTATAAAACCTATGTACTCGCCAGCATTTCTTTGCTGACTTTGTTTTCACATATGTTTCAGGTGTTGTTGAATGATGTTGATTGTTAGGATGCATGCTCACATAGGACTAGACGAGGCCTTAGTGACTTAATAACAATGATAGACTATGTTTAAATTGTTTATTTAGATTTCCAGACGATGTAAATATTTAATGTTTAAATAAAACGAAACTTCAAATTTCCGTGTGTTTTGAAACAATGATTCTGTTACAACACTCCCCGACGATTCCGCCGCGATTTGTTGTTTTACGCGGTCGGAGTGTGACATGCGTACATATGTAATTTGAATAATACATATGTGTACTTTGAGTATTCAATACAAGTACACATGTGTATAAACTATTTATTAGTTCTGTTTGTGTATATTTCATACACAGTTTCTATTCAGCCAAACTTTTTTATACACATATGTACATCCTTTTTATACACTACGCACACATGTAAATTAAAAAATACATATATGTATAACAACACTATGAATCGAATGTATTGAACAAAAGATGAAAAAAACTTAGGGAAAATACACATTATTGCATATAACCATCTTCATACTTGATGTCAAATATTCAAACTATTTATGCAAAAAGAATTAAAAAGTGAGAATTAGTATTTATTGATGATAAACAAATTAAAAAAAGACAAAACATCCCACCCGTGCGCTATAAGTTCATTTAATATACGATTGTAACCAACGCCGTCATCTTCATCCACTCGACCACCATAGCCTTCGTCATTCGCAACACCAACCACCACAACATGCACCGATGTACACCACTGATAGGAACACCTTTAGTGATTAAGAGAACAAAAGTTTCATCTAAACATTTAGCATCTTTGATAACCAAATACATAAATATAAGATATAAGTTTGACCAATCCATTTAAATCTACAAATAACATGTGACCTTCAAATTCAAAATTTACGAGCTCCTGAAACAAAAATATTGAATTACAAAAACTGCAATTAAATAAAAATAAATATATTAGAGATTCAAGTCAAAAGTATAAAAGAAACATATTCAATGAAAAGTTAATTCAATAGAAAGGATTCAATTAACAATTAAACAAACTAAATATTAAAAAAGAGAATAAGAAAACTGAAAAGGATAAATGAAGGTTTGATGTTCCATTTTAGATTCTCTAAAGTAAATAAGACATATGCAAATATATATTAATAAATCGATGGTTATGCCAATCGTTTTGTTTGTAAATCGCTAAACAACAAATGGAACAATCTATGTGCTATTTGATCGGCGTGCTCGCTAAAACACCAAATCACGTGGACGCTGTCGTCAGACGGCGGTGCTGTGGCCGAAGAGGGTGGCTGGGCTGCTGATCTTCATCATCCACCACTCATCTTTTTCATCCTCCACACCTAGGTCTCCATATGTAATCTTCTCTCTCATTTGTTTTTTATTGATTCTTGGCTTGGCTTATTAGAAATAGAGGAATCAATTCATGTTTTCTGTTTATGAGATGTAGGATGAATGTGGGAGTGAGAAAATTAAGTAATTTTATTTAAAATTAATAAGTACCATATTAAGTTTATATGTATAATTACAATCCTACCCTTTTCATATAAAAAATAAATCAATGGCTAAGATTAGTTTACTAGGTTCACAAACAAAGATGGTGTTCATAAATGAACCTAACCCTATATATATAGGATCCGGATTTAGGGAAAATGGTGAAAAGTGTGAGAACAGTGAGAACGCTTATGAATCGTCAGATCAAAACAATCTATGAACAAGATTGGCGCGGTGGCGTTTTCATAAATAACATCAATTGTATTACTTGTAACGTGCTTCATTAAGGGTAAACATCGTTTCTCCGATAAAATGCCATTAAATACAATCGCCAACTAAATACAAAACGCCAACTAATAAAACGCCATTAAAAATAAAACGCCATTAAAGATGGGACGTGTTACAGACTTCACAGATAAAGCTGAGCAAAACAGGAAATAAAAACAGTAACTGAAAACGATGGATATTTTAATAATTGCACTTATTAATAATATCTCGCCTAAACTACGCGCCAAAGACATCCTATAAACAAAAACATCTCAGCACCTTCCATTGATTAAACCAAAACACAAACACCATTGTTTCTAAATACCACTCACTGTAAAACGCCAAAAAGTTAAAAAATCA
>JARYGA010010029.1:0-18153 GCA_030545235.1 Helianthus tuberosus | reverse complement strand
GATAAAGTAAAAGCATTTCATGTATAATTAAAGTGTACAAAATATGTAATGAAAAAACCATGTTTGAAGCTTGAAAAATCGAAAAAACGGATATTGGTGTCGGAAAATGGTCGTAAATTTCCGACCACTTTCCAACGAAACACAACATTGGTCGGAAAGTTGTCGGAAATTTCCGACAATTTTCCGACAAAAACATGTATTCTTTTCATATTTACTTATTCGAAGGTGTACATCTATATATATAAATGTATTTCTTATCTTTATATGTATGTGTATGTGTGTATTAGTATGTAGTTTCTCGGCGTATACACACGCATACATATACATATATAAACACTTATACAATAGTAAAAGCCTAGTTTAAGTAATAGGTCCCGAAAGCGTTCACGCACGTATGGCTAGGTATAATTATACGTATAAGTTGATAAAGTAAAAGCATTTCATGTATAATTAAAGTGTACAAAATATGTAATGAAAAAACCATGTTTGAAGCTTGAAAAACCGAAAAAACGGATATTGGTGTCGGAAAATGGTCGGAAATTTCCGACCACTTTCCGACGAAACACAACATTGGTTGGAAAGTTGTCGGAAATTTCCGACCATTTTCCGACTAAAACACTTATTGGTCGGAAAGTTGTCGGAAATTTCCGACCATTTTTCGACTAAAACATGTATTCTTTTCATATTTACTTATTCGAAGGTGTATATCTATATATACAAATGTATTTCTTGTCTTTATATGTATGTGTATGTGTGTATTAGTATGTAGTTTCTCGGCGTATACACACGCATACATATACATATATAAACACTTATACAATAGTAAAAGCCTAGTTTAAGTAATAGGTCCCGAAAGCGTTCACGCACGTATGGCTAGGTATAATTATACGTATAAGTTGATAAAGTAAAAGTATTTCATGTATAATTAAAGTGTACAAAATATGTAATGAAAAAACCATGTTTGAAGCTTGAAAAACCGAAAAAACGGATATTGGTGTCGGAAAATGGTTGGAAATTTCCGACCACTTTCCGACGAAACACAACATTGGTCGGAAAGTTGTCGGAAATTTCCGACCATTTTCCGACTAAAACACTTATTGGTCGGAAAGTTGTCGGAAATTTCCGACCATTTTCCGACTAAAACACTTATTGGTCGGAAAGTTGTCGGAAATTTCCGACCATTTTCCGACTAAAACATCTATTCTTTTCATATTTACTTATTCGAAGGTCTATATCTCTATATATAAATGTATTTCTTGTCATTATATGTATGTGTATGTGTATGTGTGTATTAGTATGTAGTTTCTCGGCGTATACACACGCATACATATACATATATAAACACTTATACAATAGAAAAAGCCTAGTTTAAGTAATAGGTCCCGAAAGCGTTCACGCACGTATGGCTAGGTATAATTATACGTATAAGTTGATAAAGTAAAAGCATTTCATGTATAATTAAAGTGTACAAAATATGTAATGAAAAAACCATGTTTGAAGCTTGAAAAACCGAAAAAACGGATATTGGTGTCGGAAAATGGTCGGAAATTTCCGACCACTTTCCGACGAAACACAACATTGGTCGGAAAGTTGTCGGAAATTTCCGACCATTTTCCGACTAAAACACTTATTGGTCGGAAAGTTGTCGGAAATTTCCGACCATTTTCCGACTAAAACATGTATTCTTTTCATATTTACTTATTCGAAGGTGTATATCTATATATATAAATGTATTTCTTGTCTTTATATGTATGTGTATGTGTATGTGTGTATTAGTACGTAGTTTCTCGGCGTATACTCACGCATACATATATATATATAAACACTTATACAATAGTAAAAGCCTAGTTTAAGTAATAGGTCCCGAAAGCGTTCACGCACGTATGGCTAGGTATAATTATACGTATAAGTTGATAAAGTAAAAGCATTTCATGTATAATTAAAGTGTACAAAATATGTAATGAAAAAACCATGTTTGAAGCTTGAAAAACCGAAAAAACGGATATTGGTGTCGGAAAATGGTCGGAAATTTCCGACCACTTTCCAACGAAACACAACATTGGTCGGAAAGTTGTCGGAAATTTCCGACCATTTTCCGACTGAAACACTTATTGGTCGGAAAGTTGTCGGAAATTTCCGACCATTTTCCGACTAAAACATGTATTCTTTTCATATTTACTTATTCGAAGGTGTATATCTATATATATAAATGTATTTCTTGTCTTTATGTGTATGTGTATGTGTGTATTAGTATGTAGTTTCTCGGCGTATACACACGCATACATATACATATATAAACACTTATACAATAGTAAAAGCCTAGTTTAAGTAATAGGTCCCGAAAGCGTTCACGCACGTATGGCTAGGTATAATTATACGTATAAGTTGATAAAGTAAAAGCATTTTATGTATAATTAAAGTGTACAAAATATGTAATGAAAAAACCATGTTTGAAGCTTGAAAAACCGAAAAACGGATATTGGTGTCGGAAAATGGTTGGAAATTTCCGACCACTTTCCGACGAAACACAACATTGGTCGGAAAGTTGTCGGAAATTTCCGACCATTTTCCGACTAAAACACTTATTGGTCGGAAAGTTGTCGGAAATTTCCAACCATTTTCCGACTAAAACATGTATTCTTTTCATATTTACTTATTCGAAGGTGTATATCTATATATATAAATGTATTTCTTGTCTTTATATGTATGTGTATGTGTATGTGTGTATTAGTATGTAGTTTCTCGGCGTATACACACGCATACATATACATATATAAACACTTATACAATAGTAAAAGCCTAGTTTAAGTAATAGGTCCCGAAAGCGTTCACGCACGTATGGCTAGGTATAATTATACGTATAAGTTGATAAAGTAAAAGCATTTTATGTATAATTAAAGTGTACAAAATATGTAATGAAAAAACCATGTTTGAAGCTTGAAAAACCGAAAAAACGGATATTGGTGTCGGAAAATTGTTGGAAATTTCCGACCACTTTCCGACGAAACACAACATTGGTCGGAAAGTTGTCGGAAATTTCCGACCATTTTCCGACTAAAACACTTATTGGTCGGAAAGTTGTCGGAAATTTCCAACCATTTTCCGACTAAAACATGTATTCTTTTCATATTTACTTATTCGAAGGTGTATATCTATATATATAAATGTATTTCTTGTCTTTATATGTATGTGTATGTGTGTATTAGTATGTAGTTTCTCGGCGTATACACACGCATACATATACATATATAAACACTTATACAATAGTAAAAGCCTAGTTTAAGTAATAGGTCCCGAAAGCGTTCACGCACGTATGGCTAGGTATAATTATACGTATAAGTTGATAAAGTAAAAGCATTTCATGTATAATTAAAGTGTACAAAATATGTAATGAAAAAACCATGTTTGAAGCTTGAAAAACCGAAAAAACGGATATTGGTGTCGGAAATTTCCGACCACTTTCCGACGAAACACAACATTGGTCGGAAAGTTGTCGGAAATTTCCGACCATTTTCCGATTAAAACACTTATTGGTCGGAAAGTTGTCGGAAATTTCCGACCATTTTCCGACTAAAACATGTATTCTTTTCATATTTACTTATTCGAAGGTGTATATCTATATATAAATGTATTTCTTGTCTTTATATGTATGTGTATGTGTGTATTAGTATGTAGTTTCTCGGCGTATACACACGCATACATATACATATATAAACGCTTATACAATAGTAAAAGCCTAGTTTAAGTAATAGGTCCCGAAAGCGTTCACGCACGTATGGCTAGGTATAATTATACGTATAAGTTGATAAAGTAAAAGCATTTCATGTATAATTAAAGTGTACAAAATATGTAATGAAAAATTCATGTTTGAAGCTTGAAAAACCGAAAAAACGGATATTGGTGTCGGAAAATGGTCGGAAATTTCCGACCACTTTCCAACGAAACACAACATTGGTCGGAAAATTGTCAGAAATTTCCGACCATTTTCCGACTAAAACACTTATTGGTCGGAAAGTTGTCGGAAATTTCCGACCATTTTCCGACTAAAACATGTATTCTTTTCATATTTACTTATTCGAAGGTGTATATCTATATATATAAATGTATTTCTTGTCTTTATATGTATGTGTATGTGTATGTGTGTATTAGTATGTAGTTTCTCGGCGTATACACACGCATACATATACATATATAAACACTTATACAATAGTAAAAGCCTAGTTTAAGTAATAGGTCCCGAAAGCGTTCACGCACGTATGGCTAGGTATAATTACACGTATAAGTTGATAAAGTAAAAGCATTTCATGTATAATTAAAGTGTACAAAATATGTAATGAAAAAACCATGTTTGAAGCTTGAAAAACCGAAAAAACGGATATTGGTGTCGGAAAATGGTCGGAAATTTCCGACCACTTTCCGACGAAACACAACATTGGTCGGAAAGTTGTCGGAAATTTCCGACCATTTTCCGACTAAAACATGTATTCTTTTCATATTTACTTAATCGAAGGTGTATATATATATATAAATGTATTTCTTGTCTTTATATGTATGTGTATGTGTGTATTAGTATGTAGTTTCTCGGCGTATATACACGCATACATATACATATATAAACACTTATACAATAGTAAAACCTAGTTTAGGTAATAGGTCCCGAAAGCGTTCACGCACGTATGGCTAGGTATAATTATACGTATAAGTTGATAAAGTAAAAGCATTTCATGTATAATTAAAGTGTACAAAATATGTAATGAAAAAACCATGTTTGAAGCTTGAAAAACCGAAAAAACGGATATTGGTGTCGGAAAATGGTCGGAAATTTCCGACCACTTTCCGACGAAACACAACATTGGTCGGAAAGTTGTCGGAAATTTCCGACCATTTTCCGACTAAAACATGTATTCTTTTCATATTTACTTATTCGAAGGTGTATATATATATATATAAATGTATTTCTTGTCTTTATATGTATGTGTATGTGTGTATTAGTATGTAGTTTCTCGGCGTATACACACGCATACATATACATATATAAACACTTATACAATAGTAAAACCTAGTTTAGGTAATAGGTCCCGAAAGCGTTCACGCACGTATGGCTAGGTATAATTATACGTATAAGTTGATAAAGTAAAAGCATTTCATGTATAATTAAAGTGTACAAAATATGTAATGAAAAAACCATGTTTGAAGCTTGAAAAACCGAAAAAACGGATATTGGTGTCGGAAAATGGTCGGAAATTTCCGACCACTTTCCGACGAAACACAACATTGGTCGGAAAGTTGTCGGAAATTTCCGACCATTTTCCGACTAAAACACTTATTGGTCGGAAAGTTGTCGGAAATTTCCGACCATTTTCCGACTAAAACATGTATTCTTTTCATATTTACTTATTCGAAGGTGTATATCTATATATATAAATGTATTTCTTGTCTTTATATGTATGTGTATGTGTGTATTAGTATGTAGTTTCTCGACGTATACACACGCATACATATACATATATAAACACTTATACAATAGTAAAAGCCTAGTTCAAGTTATAGGTCCCGAAAGCTTTCACGCACGTATGGCTAGGTATAATTATACGTATAAGTTGATAAAGTAAAAGCATTTCATGTATACTTAAAGTGTACACAGTATGTAATGAAAAAACCATGTTTGAAGCTTGAAAAACCGAAAAAACGGATATTGGTGTCGGAAAATGGTCGGAAATTTCCGACCACTTTCCGACGAAACACAACATTGGTCGGAAAGTTGTCGGAAATTTCCGACCATTTTCCGACTAAAACACTTATTGGTCGGAAAGTTGTCGGAAATTTCCGAACATTTTCCGACTAAAACATGTATTCTTTTCATATTTACTTATTCGAAGGTGTATATCTATATATATAAATGTATTTCTTGTCTTTATATGTATGTGTATGTGTGTATTAGTATGTAGTTTCTCGGCGTATACACACGCATACATATACATATATAAACACTTATACAATAGTAAAAGCCTAGTTTAAGTAATAGGTCCCGAAACCGTTCACGCACGTATGGCTAGGTATAATTATACGTATAAGTTGATAAAGTAAAAGCATTTCATGTATAATTAAAGTGTACAAAATATGTAATGAAAAAACCATGTTTGAAGCTTGAAAAACCGAAAAAACGGATATTGGTGTCGGAAAATGGTTGGAAATTTCCGACCACTTTCCGACGAAACACAACATTGGTCGGAAAGTTGTCGGAAATTTCCGACCATTTTCCGACTAAAACACTTATTGGTCGGAAAGTTGTCGGAAATTTCCAACCATTTTCCGACTAAAACATGTATTCTTTTCATATTTACTTATTCGAAGGTGTATATCTATATATATAAATGTATTTCTTGTCTTTATATGTATGTGTATGTGTGTATTAGTATGTAGTTTCTCGGCGTATACACACGCATACATATACATATATAAACACTTATACAATAGTAAAAGCCTAGTTTAAGTAATAGGTCCCGAAAGCGTTCACGCACGTATGGCTAGGTATAATTATACGTATAAGTTGATAAAGTAAAAGCATTTCATGTATAATTAAAGTGTACAAAATATGTAATGAAAAAACCATGTTTGAAGCTTGTAAAATCGAAAAAACGGATATTGGTGTCGGAAAATGGTCGTAAATTTCCGACCACTTTCCAACGAAACACAACATTGGTCGGAAAGTTGTCGGAAATTTCCGACAATTTTCCGACAAAAACATGTATTCTTTTCATATTTACTTATTCGAAGGTGTACATCTATATATATAAATGTATTTCTTATCTTTATATGTATGTGTATGTGTATGTGTGTATTAGTATGTAGTTTCTCGGCGTATACACACGCATACATATACATATATAAACACTTATACAATAGTAAAAGCCTAGTTTAAGTAATAGGTCCCGAAAGCGTTCACGCACGTATGGCTAGGTATAATTATACGTATAAGTTGATAAAGTAAAAGCATTTCATGTATAATTAAAGTGTACAAAATATGTAATGAAAAAACCATGTTTGAAGCTTGAAAAACCGAAAAAACGGATATTGGTGTCGGAAAATGGTCGGAAATTTCCGACCACTTTCCGACGAAACACAACATTGGTTGGAAAGTTGTCGGAAATTTCCGACCATTTTCCGACTAAAACACTTATTGGTCGGAAAGTTGTCGGAAATTTCCGACCATTTTTCGACTAAAACATGTATTCTTTTCATATTTACTTATTCGAAGGTGTATATCTATATATATAAATGTATTTCTTGTCTTTATATGTATGTGTATGTGTATGTGTGTATTAGTATGTAGTTTCTCGGCGTATACACACGCATACATATACATATATAAACACTTATACAATAGTAAAAGCCTAGTTTAAGTAATAGGTCCCGAAAGCGTTCACGCACGTATGGCTAGGTATAATTATACGTATAAGTTGATAAAGTAAAAGCATTTCATGTATAATTAAAGTGTACAAAATATGTAATGAAAAAACCATGTTTGAAGCTTGAAAAACCGAAAAAACGGATATTGGTGTCGGAAAATGGTTGGAAATTTCCGACCACTTTCCGACGAAACACAACATTGGTCGGAAAGTTGTCGGAAATTTCCGACCATTTTCCGACTAAAACACTTATTGGTCGGAAAGTTGTCGGAAATTTCCGACCATTTTCCGACTAAAACATGTATTCTTTTCATATTTACTTATTCGAAGGTCTATATCTCTATATATAAATGTATTTCTTGTCATTATATGTATGTGTATGTGTATGTGTATGTGTGTATTAGTATGTAGTTTCTCGGCGTATACACACGCATACATATACATATATAAACACTTATACAATAGAAAAAGCCTAGTTTAAGTAATAGGTCCCGAAAGCGTTCACGCACGTATGGCTAGGTATAATTATACGTATAAGTTGATAAAGTAAAAGCATTTCATGTATAATTAAAGTGTACAAAATATGTAATGAAAAAACCATGTTTGAAGCTTGAAAAACCGAAAAAACGGATATTGGTGTCGGAAAATGGTCGGAAATTTCCGACCACTTTCCGACGAAACACAACATTGGTCGGAAAGTTGTCGGAAATTTCCGACCATTTTCCGACTAAAACATGTATTCTTTTCATATTTACTTATTCGAAGGTGTATATCTATATATATAAATGTATTTCTTGTCTTTATATGTATGTGTATGTGTATGTGTGTATTAGTACGTAGTTTCTCGGCGTATACTCACGCATACATATATATATATAAACACTTATACAATAGTAAAAGCCTAGTTTAAGTAATAGGTCCCGAAAGCGTTCACGCACGTATGGCTAGGTATAATTATACGTATAAGTTGATAAAGTAAAAGCATTTCATGTATAATTAAAGTGTACAAAATATGTAATGAAAAAACCATGTTTGAAGCTTGAAAAACCGAAAAAACGGATATTGGTGTCGGAAAATGGTCGGAAATTTCCGACCACTTTCCAACGAAACACAACATTGGTCGGAAAGTTGTCGGAAATTTCCGACCATTTTCCGACTGAAACACTTGTTGGTCGGAAAGTTGTCGGAAATTTCCGACCATTTTCCGACTAAAACATGTATTCTTTTCATATTTACTTATTCGAAGGTGTATATCTGTATATATATAAATGTATTTCTTGTCTTTATGTGTATGTGTATGTGTGTATTAGTATGTAGTTTCTCGGCGTATACACACGCATACATATACATATATAAACACTTATACAATAGTAAAAGCCTAGTTTAAGTAATAGGTCCCGAAAGCGTTCACGCACGTATGGCTAGGTATAATTATACGTATAAGTTGATAAAGTAAAAGCATTTCATGTATAATTAAAGTGTACAAAATATGTAATGAAAAAACCACGTTTGAAGCTTGAAAAACCGAAAAAACGGATATTCGTGTCGGAAAATGGTCGGAAATTTCCGACCACTTTCCGACGAAACACAACATTGGTCGGAAAGTTGTCGGAAATTTCCGACCATTTTCCGACTAAAACACTTATTGGTCGGAAAGTTGTCGGAAATTTCCGACCATTTTCCGACTAAAACATGTATTCTTTTCATATTTACTTATTCGAAGGTGTATATCTATATATATAAATGTATTTCTTGTCTTTATATGTATGTGTATGTGTATGTGTTTATTAGTATGTAGTTTCTCGGCGTATACACACGCATACATATACATATATAAACACTTATACAATAGTAAAAGCCGTTTAAGTAATAGGTCCCGAAAGCGTTCACGCACGTATGGCTAGGTATAATTATATGTAACAACTCTCATCAAAAGTCATATTTATTAAATTAATTTGACCAATAGGAAACCCTAATTGAGACACCCAAGTGATTCTGCGCAAACCCTAAAATTTTCAGAACAATCAGAATCAGGATAAGGGCCCCTAAAACTCAGGGGGGGGGGGTATTTCCTAGTTTACGATTATCCAAATAATTCGTTGGCAGAAATGAATTTAAGAAATCTGTTGACTCAGCTGAGCTAGTCCCACACGTGGCCACCTTATCCGGATTGCATGACCCTTACGGACCGTAAGGGTTAATGCTTACGGTCCGTAAGCTAAGCCAAATTTGTGTATAAATAGCAGACATTGGCACTTGAAATTCTGCGTATGTTCGACGGAGAAATTCTTTCTAGGCACCAGATACGTTCTGTTTATCACAATTAACACACACGGATCACTAATCGACGCAGCAATCAAGGTTTTAGCTCGATCGCTATTACGATTCATTGTCCGATCGATCAATATATCCAATGGATGTTTAAGTGCCGCCCACATTAGGGCTATACTTTGTCGTTCGTCGTTAAATCGTTGGATGTTTAAGTATCGTACTTTGTCGTTCGTCGTTAATTCGATGGATGTTTAAGTATCGCACTTTGTCGTTCGTTGTGAGAATTTGATCTCGTGAGTTATCGTAAATGCTGTATTGATTACTAACCCCGAATTGCGTGCCTGTTATTAAATTTAGGTTAAAAAGGCTAATCAGTAGGCTAAACTCTGCCCGTATAAATTTGCAATGTGAGTCATTCTCTTTTTATCAAACTATTTTACAATACCTCAAATTATTTTCAAGGTTATAATTACAGGGACTAAGTCGTGGATATCTTGAATTACTGGTTAGTGGGGTATTGTGCACATTACTAATTTTCTCCCAGTTAGGTTCATTGACCTACTCGGGATAATCACTGTTAGGTTCATTGACCTACCGGGATAATCATCACTATTTAGGTTCATTGATCTAAATAGTGGTTTGACCATCGTCACCATTGTGACTTGTCACCATTGTGACATAAAGCCAGATAAAAATAAGATAGAAGCCATTGTAATCGCTCTTATGCTGTAATTAATAACTATGCATCATTATGCAAAATAGAATGATTCACTCAGTATTTCCCGCTGACAAAACCTTTTTCAAACATGTTTCAGGTAATCTGTTATGATCTAGGAAAAGTGCCATATAGCACTACAAGCTCAAAGAAGTGGCTCAGTATAAAATAAAGAAACATGTTTTGTAAAATAAAAGATTTCTTCGTGAAATCTCAAGATTGTAAATTACCGGGTTTTATCCCGCGTTGTAAAATAAAATAATCGGGAAATATTTCAGTCTTAAAAAGATCCTGATGTTAAACTTCCACTGTTAAACTCAATTAATTAAATACCACGGGATTTCTGTCCCGCGGCTCCTGAAACGGGTCAAACCGGGTCGGGGGCCGTGACAGAAAAAGGTGGTATCAGAGCCACTGATCGAGCCACTGATTTAAGCCAATTAAGCATTTAGAAAATACTTAATTTTTATTAATTGCTATTTTGTGATTATATGTTTTATTATCTAGTTAACTGTATACAGTATGGGCAGATCTTTATATGCTAACTAATGTAGCAATTAATACAAATTCTTAAATAATTTGACCCAGGTTTAGCACTTTTATTATCTACAGTCTAGAAACCTTATAAATAAAATTACAAATAAAACCTAGTGTGTTTTAATTTTCAGTTGTTTTGGTAGTTACCCAGTATGAAATAATATTTAAAAGTTTTTCTATAAAATTTTGTTAGTAAGTGTGTGTATTTTGCTAAAACAGCATGAGTGACTTGTCTGATGCCCTTTAGAATTTAAATCTCTATCCAATAGAAGTTTCCAGATATTTCAATAGATATATACCAGACATAGAAGAACCTATAGAATTCAACGCTTTACCTCTCGAGAAACCCAAGCCTAAGAAAATGGAAATTTGGGGAAAGCTCTAGGCAAATTGAGGGGTTACTATCTCAAGAAGAATTAGATTTTATAATGGCAAACGATAATACTATTGAGCCTATTAATAAAAATGATTTTATTCATTCTCTTGAACCACAACTACCAATGAACTTAGAACCAGCTATTCCAAACCTTTCAATCCACTCGCAAATAGACGAATGGGTGACTAATGAAATACTGTTACAAAACCATCCCTATAGTTTTTTTTTTTCTAAGTTCAATCCAGAACCTTTACCAAATTCACCAATAAGTAACGAGAATATGGTTGAACTTCGCCACTTTGGCGAAGAACTAATGGATACTGGGAATAGGATCCAAGAGATTTTGGGACAGATCTCCTGGAAATACGATGAGAAGGAACGCCGTTACTAGAAGAACACCTGACAAAGGATAAGGGATTTATGAAACTGTGATTGTGTAATAGTAATAGTAAAATCAGTATGTGTAAAATAAATAATAAAACGGTTGTATATAGAAGCATGATATAATCTATAAAACAAAAGAAATATTAGAAAATTTACAATTTTGGTTGTATATTTGTTTACGTGATTATGTGCAAATAATTGTAATATTGGATTATTTCTTTGATACTAATTATTTATCTATAAATTAGTTATCAGATGGAAAACGCTAATAATGAACCAGTTAATGAGGTTAATCAATCTGAGCAACAACAGGGGGATCAATTTATGACTAGGCAGGATATAGAAAATATCGTTGCTCAAGGGATAGCCAACGCTATTCCAGAAATAGTTGCTCAAGGGATAGCCAATGCTATTCCATCAATCGTTGCTGCTATTAAAAATCCAATCGAACCGCAACAAATTGTTCCTAGTAAACGTATTTCTGAAGATAACTTCAGTAATAGTATAAACGGAGGCAGTAATCATGTTAATCATGATAATGAACCACGGCAAGCTCCGCTCCCTAAGAAAAGGAAAGCTGCAACGCCTGGTTGCACTTACAAAGAATTTCTTGCTTGTAAACCCACTGAGTTTGCAGGCAATGAAGGAGCGACTGCGGCACTGCGTTGGTTAGAGAAAACCGAGGCAGTAATTGCCATAAGTAAATGTGCTCAGGATGATCAAGTCATGTACGCGTCAAACCTTTTCAAAGAAGTGGCGCTAGAATGGTGGAATACGGTGTTACAAGCAAAAGGAAGAAGGATGGCGTATGCTATGAACTGGGAAGAATTTAAGAGCTTTGTAGAAAGAAAATTCTGTCCTGAGTATGAAAAGGAACAAATGACAAATAAGTTTCTAACCCACCTGATGGTGGATGTAGATTGTCGAGGGTATACTTCGACATTCTTCGAATATGCTAGAGTAGTACCAACCCTGGCTTCGCCAGAGCCGGTACTTATTTCTCGTTATATTTGGGGATTGATTTCCGAAATCCGTAATATCGTCAAGGCTGCGAAACCTCGCACGATTGATGATGCGGTAGATTTAGCCAATACTCTGACAGACGAACTAGTACGGACAAGAGAAGAAAATAGAAGGAAGGAGGTAGCCCAAAAGATTACCCAAGAATTTCGTCCAGTTAACCATAACAATTTCAAGAAAGGAGGGAATGGGCAATCTTCTACTAGCCCATTTTGCAATTTTTGTAAAAGAAAACATTTTGGAAGATGCAAAGGATATTGCAATTTTTGCAAAATTCTGGGGCATCAAGAAGAAGACTGCAGGAGGAAGAAATTTTCAGTTTGCTACAACTGTGGAGAAGCTGGACATCTTAGGCCAGATTGTCCAAAACTGAACCAACCATTTGACAATAAAGCAAAACCTGCAGAAGGAGCAAAAAGGAATGTAAGAGCCTTCCAACTAACTGCTAAGGAAGCAGAACTCATTCCAGATGTGATAGCCGGTACGTTCTTAGTTCACAATGTTTACACAAAAGTATTATTTGACTCTGGTTAAACCAAAGTTTTATAAATACTTTATTCTTCCAAACTTTTAACTTACCTTTAACCAGCATTGGGCAAATTTCTACAATAGAAACGGCAGATGGGAATTCAGTTAAAATAAATAAGGTTCTGCAACACGTAGAAATAGAACTTTTAAGTCATAAATTTTCTGCAACCCTATTATTTATGAAAATAGTTGAAATCAAGGTTGTGCTTAGAATGGATTGATTAGTAAAACAATTATGCTCAAATTAACTGTGATAAAAAATTCCATAGAAATTTGTGCATCCAATGGAGAAGTAATAATGATTACAGGAGATAAGCTATGTAAAACCCTAAAGTTCATATCAGTAATGAAAGTTGCTAATTATGAACAAAAGCAAGGAATAGTATACATGATTTCAGTAATCATTAATACTAAAGATAAAGAATTTAAGGAAATTTCTGTAGTTTCAGAATACCCAGATGTATTCCCAAAAAGAGTTATCAGGGTTACTACCTGATAGGGAGATAGAATTTAGGGCCTGTTTGGTTGACAGGAATCCATAGGATTTCAAGGGAATTGGAATTGGAATTACATTCCTTTGTGTGTTTGGTTGGACAATTAGTTGAAGGGAATTGGATTTCAATTCCAACAAAATCCCTTACTTAATGGAATTCAGATTCCTTCTAAATTTCAAAGGAAAGTTTAAAAAACCACGGGAATGTTTCCAAAGTTACGGAAATAACCCCTTGCCTCTTTCATTTTTGTCTAAAAACCAAAAAAATAATAAAAAATTCAAAAAAATAATAAAAAATATAAAAAAAAAACCAAAAAAATTCTAAAAAACCAAAAAAAAATTAAAAAAAAAATTCCAAAAAATAATAAAAAATCCAAAAAAATCAAAAAAATAATAAAAAATCCAAAAAATTCTAAAAAATAAAAAAAATTCTAAAAAATCAAAAAAATAATAAAAAATCCAAAATATTCTAAAAAATCAAAAAAATAATAAAAAATCAAAAATAATAAAAAATCCAATAAATACTAAAAAATCAAAAAAAATCTAAAAAATCAAAAAAATAATAAAAAATCCAAAAAATTCTAAAAATCAAAAAAATCCAAAAACTCAAAAAAAATTCTAAAAAATAAAAAAAAATAAAAAAAAATAAAAAAAAATCCAAAAACACAAAAAAATTTTAAAATATCAAAAAAATTCAAAAATATCAAAAAAATCCAAAAAATCAAAAAATTCTAAAAAATCAAAAAAATTCAAAAAAATCCAAAAAAACCTAAAAAATCCAAAAAAATCTAAAAAATCCAAAAAATAAAAAAATACAAAAAATACAAAAAATCAAAAATACAAAAAAAAAATTTGAATTTTTGAATTTTTGATTTTTTTCGATTTTTTTGGGTTTTTTTTATTATTTTTTAGAATTTTTTTGATTTTATTTTGAATTTTTTATTTATTGGATTTTTTAGAATTTTTTTGTTTTTTTATAATTTTTTGGTTTTTTTAGATTTTTTTTATTTTTTATAACTTTTTGGTTTTTTTTGAGTTTTTTGAATTTTTTAGAATTTTTAGAATTTGTAGAATTTTTTTGAATTTTTTTGAATTTTTTAGGATTTTTTGAATTTTTTATATTTTTTTAGAACTTTTTGAATTTTTTTGAATTTTTTCGATTTTTTGGATTTTTTTTATTATTTTTTAGAATTGAGTTAATTACATAGTTAGTCCCTGTGGTTTGCACAAAATAACAACATTAGGTAATAATAGTTTAAAATCACATTCTATGGTATTAACTTTTCATTTTGTAACGTTTCAGGGTATTAATTTTTCATTTTGTAACGTTTGAGGGTACTAATAAAATGTGATTTTAAGCCTTTAAACAGTGCTAATACCCTCAAACGTTACAAAATGAAAAGTTAATACCCTAGAATGTGATTCTAAACTATTAGTACCTAAGGTTGTTATTTTTTGCAAACCACAGGGACTAACTATGTAATTAACTCTTTAGAATTTCTTTTATTTTTTAGAATTTTTTATTATTTTTTAGAATTTTTTTATTATTTATTATTTTTAATTTTTTGATACTTTTGAATTTTTTGGATTTTTTGGAATTTTTTAGAATTTTTATAATTTTTTATGATTTTTAGAATTTTTTAGAATTTTTTGGATTTTTTTATTATTTTTTAGAATTTCTTTTATTTTTTAGAATTTTTTATTATTTTTTAGAATTTTTTTATTATTTTTTAGAATTTTTTGAACTTTTTATTATTTTTTAGATTTTTTTTTATTTTTAATTTTTTTGATACTTTTGGATTTTTTGGAATTTTTTAGAGTTTTTATAATTTTTTATGATTTTTAGAATTTTTTTTGAATTTTTATAATTTTTTGGATTTTTTAGAATTTTTTTGAATTTTTATCTAAGATAGTTGTTTTTAAAACTTTTGCCAATTGTTTATAACTAGGGGTAATTTTGTCTTTTTATGTATTTTTAAATTCTAATTCCATTAATACATTTATCAACCAAACACATCTATGGATTTCAAAGGAATCCATCAAATTCCAATTCAAATTCCAATTCCCATAGGGATTCCAATTCATTCCTACACATTCCGTGAACCAAACGCCCCCTTAGAATTCCTTTAAATCCAGGAACTATACCGATAAGCCAAGGCATCTTATCGGTTAACACAGTGTTATTTAAAAAGGATGATTCGATGAAAATGTGTATTGATTATAGGGAATTGAATAAAGATTACAATTAAGAATCAATACCATTACCTAGGATTGATGATCTATTCGGTCAACTTCAAAGAGCTAGATATTTTTACGCTTCGGTTATCATCAATTAAAATTTCAAGAGAAAGACATACCTAAAACCATTTTCAGAACTAGGTATGGTCATTACGAGTTTACAATCATGCCCTTCGGATTAATGAATGCACCTCCAGCATTCATGGACATGATGAATAGGATCTGTAAACTACTTTTGGATAAATTTGTAATTGTCTTCATAGACGATATACTTATTTATTCCAAAAGTCAGGAAGGACATTGTCAGTACTTACATGCACTCTTAGCATTTTTAAGAAAAGAGAAGCTTTACGCCAAAGTCTTGAAGTGTGAATTTTGGTTACCAAAAGTGCAATTTCTAGGTCATATGGTGAATCATGAAGGTATTCACGTAAATTCTGCTAAGATAGCAGCAATTACCAAATGGAAGATTCTGAAATCTGCAATGGAAATTAGAAGTTTTATAGGTTTAGTCGGATACTATATTAAGGATTTTTCCAAAATAGCTATACCATTAACTAAGCTAACCTGTAAAACAGTTAAGTTTGATTAGAGATCTAAACAAAGAAGAAGCCTTTAGGATCTTAAAGCATAAATTAACAAAATTCTAGTTTTACCAGAAGGAACTGAAGATTTTGAAGTATATTATAATGCTTCAAAACTAGGATTAGGATGTGTGCTTATGCAACGCAAGAAGGTAATTGCGTATGCATCAAGGCAATTGAAAAAGCACGAAGAAAACTATACCACTCATGATTTAGAATTAGGAACCATAATTTTTGCCTTAAGAATTGGAGACATTATCTGTATAGAAGTAAGTTTACTGTCTATACGGATCATAAAAATTTAAGATATATATTTGGGCAAAAAGAATTAAATATGAGGCAAAGGAGATGGATGAAAATCCTAAGTGACTACGACTGTGATATTCAGTATCACGAAGGAAAGGCTAAAGACGACTAGAGATCGTCAGAAGAGTTATACAGATAATAGACGAAGGCCGTTGGAGTTTCAAGTTGGAGACAAAATTTATTGAAAGTATCTCTTTAGAAATAAGTTATTAGATTCGGTAAGAAAGGAAAGTTAAATCCAAGGTACGTAGGATCATTTCCAGTAATTCAACGTATAGGACCATTTGCTTATCGTTTACAACTACCAGGAGAGTTAGCTAGAGTACATGATGTATTTCATGTATCCAATCTCACGAAATGTCTATCAGACAAATCCTTGGTAGTACCTCTTTAAGATATAGAGGTAAACGAAAAGTTAAAATTGGTAGAGAAATCTCTTCAGATAGAAGATCGAAAGATCAAATTTCTCAAAACACAAACGATTAGTGTTAGTTCAAGAAAAGTGGGATTCAAGGAGAGGACCTGAATACACTTGGGAACCGAAATCCAAATGAAAAGAAAGTATCCTCAAGTATTCCAGTAAATCTCGAGGATGAGATTTTATTAAGGTGGGGAGAATGTAACAACTCTCATCAAAAGTCATATTTATTAAATTAATTTGACCAATAGGAAACCCTAATTGAGACACCCAAGTGATTCTGCGCAAACCCTAAAATTTTCAGAACAATCAGAATCAGGATAAGGGCCCCTAAAACTCAGGGGGGTATTTCCTAGTTTACGATTATCCAAATAATTCGTTGGCAGAAATGAATTTAAGAAATCTGTTGACTCAGCTGAGCTAGTCCCACACGTGGCCACCTTATCCGGATTGCATGACCCTTACGGACCGTAACGGTTAATGCTTACGGTCCGTAAGCTAAGCCAAATTTGTGTATAAATAGCAGACATTGGCACTTGAAATTCTGCGTATGTTCGACGGAGAAATTCTTTCTAGGCACCGAGATACGTTCTGTTTATCACAATTAACACACACGGATCACTAATCGACGTCGCAATCAGGGTATTAGCTCGATCGCTATTACGATTCATTGTCCGATCGATCAATATATCCAATGGATGTTTAAGTGCCACCCACATTAGGGCTATACTTTGTCGTTCGTCGTTAAATCGATGGATGTTTAAGTATCGTACTTTTTCGTTCGTCGTTCGTCGTTAATTCGATGGATGTTTAAGTATCGCACTTTGTCGTTCGTTGTGAGAATTTGATCTCGTGAGTTATCGTAAATGCTGTA
>JARYGA010010028.1:0-47757 GCA_030545235.1 Helianthus tuberosus | reverse complement strand
GATAAACGTGCAAGGAACGACTAATCACGGGTGCACACGGGATTATTTTGGTTAGTGCACGGAGGTCGTAGTGAGTTCTAATGGTGCCATAACGTTAAAAGCATGGTCGAGCGTGGTGGATACGCCGCTGGTACTTCCTATATATAAGCGTCTTGACCATGTCAACAAAGTGCGACATCTATTCACGGGATGCAAGTAGTAGGGGTAAAGCAAGGTGTGCTTTGCCATACTACCAAAGTCTCGTGAAGAAAGAGCCACGTGGAGTTGAACGTTATTTAGACCTATACTATTATGGTTATTTTCGTCACACTACACTCATTCGCAAGGCGTAACAATTACATCGCATCATCGCGAGACTTGTCGTAAGTCTGCAAACGCAATGCAAATGCCTCATCGATGGACTCTGGAGAGTCTACCCCCGCAGGGTAATTGTATCGACGCAAGACTGGTCGTAAGTCTTTAATCGCAACTCAATCGCAATTTCCCTGGAATCTAACGCACATCACCCTCGCAACACTTTAGCGCTTAACGCATCTACTGATCTCATCGCTTCGATACTTGCATCGCTTATCGCTTCTAACGCTTATCGCTACTTGTGTTATGTTAAGCACACATGACATCGATTCACGAAACGGATCTAGTATGGATAAAACATGGTGGATATGCCGCCAGTACTTCCTATATATAAGTGTTTTAGCCATATTAGCAAACTTTTATGGGAAGATGCCATGTGGGGCTTAAGGTTGGTTAAATTGTGGAACTGTGGAATCTAATCGAAATCGCACTATTCGCTTAATCGCATATCGCCCGTCGCCTATCGTTAACGCTATCACTTACCGTATCTGTGTTATCTGTGTTAAGTTAGCACACGTGACCTCGCTTCACGAGACGAGACTCATATGGTTAAAGCATGGTGGATACGCCGCTGGTACTTCCTATATATAAGTGTTTTAGCCATATCAGCAGACTTTCGTGGAAAAAGGGCCATGTGGGGTCTAATGTTAGTTAAATTTTGTGGTGTTGATCAATCCAATCGAATCACATTAATCGCGTATATTCCCATCGCTTGCAACGCATCGATGGTCGCCTATCGCTTGACGGTTTTCGCTATCGCTTGTCGCTTATCGCTTTTCGCCTGTCGCCGTTGTCTTCGCTTATTATCTTTATTTTGTGCTATCAATTTTCGCGTACCACCCATCGCTTGTAGCACTCGCTCGTATCGCTAAACTGAGTTCGAAAACGACTTCATCGCTCAGTTTGCTCAATCCTTCTCTTACACTTGGTCCAACCATCTTTTGCTGGGACCGAGGGAATCGAAATCTATTAGTACTATGTCGACACA
Source organism: Helianthus tuberosus (assembly GCA_030545235.1). NCBI lineage: Eukaryota > Viridiplantae > Streptophyta > Magnoliopsida > Asterales > Asteraceae > Helianthus > Helianthus tuberosus. Next base: position 46,415 of record JARYGA010010028.1, on the reverse strand, counting down.
CGTGACACCGCCTCACTAGACGAAAGCCATATGGCTAAAACATGGTGGATACGCCGCCGCTGTTACCTGCATATACTCTACCCAAATATAAGATATATGACAATAACAGATTCAATCCAAAACTTATCATTCAACCACAATTTGAAGTCTAACCAGTGTTTATAAATCCATTTAAGTATTCAGGTCCAAGTTAATGACCCTGATTACTCAATTAATCTACCAAGTCCAATTTAATGACCTTGGTTGATCAGAGATAAATCACACTGACATTCAGTTCAATTTTTTTTTCTGAAAATATACAAGTTTCAAGTTAATGAACTTGCTTCAACTTTTCAACTTCCACAGAATTATCATGTTTAGCTCACAACTCATCATCCAGTCCAAAAACTTCCTGCATCTGCTTTCAGCTTTCGAATCCGAAGATCAACTCACCACTTTGGTTTGTCAAAAATAAAGCAGAAATGTAAAATCTTTTTGAATTTTTAATAAAGCTTCTAAACTAGAAATGAAATATAGAACTAAAATGCAGTAAAAGTAACCTATTTACAAACATATTTTTGGTGAGCGTGTTAGGGAATCATATCAGCTATTCGACAAGTCACAAGTACCGTTAAGCTTCAATTACATACTTAGAATTAAACAATTCGCTTAGATTGTCGATATACTGATCCACTTAAATTCTCACACACATTTCAATCTGTCCAGGATACGGATTTAGTGTTTTAGAGACTTAAACTTATACGTGTGCCCCACCTCTTGAATATACTCCCGTATCCAGATCCCAATATTCAGTCTTACAGGTGAGTATACTACAAATGATATCTGTAAGGGGTTAATAAATTATGAAGAATCATGAGAGCTCAGGTCAGAATCATCGTTCAGTAGAGAGATCATGACTCAACTTGTGGGTGTGTCCCCTTTAGAGGATCTTTTGTTACAACAGCATTGCTAAGCAATTTTATTGTCTTATCGTATATGCTGAGGGTGATGCTGTGTTTCAAGCATTGCGGAAAGTATTATTCGGGGACTAGGTCAGAACTACCGTTCAGCAGAAGTTCCGGAATAATACCCCAGATATCACTGAGTATAAAGACCTAGTATATCAGAAAAAAGGAATCTTTCAAACAAGATTTCAGGGGTTACCTATATATCCAAGTAGTGTTCCCCACGAAATAAGCAAGTAAGATTTAGGTTTATATCCCGAACAAACCTACTAAATGTGTAAAAACCTATCGGCACATCATCAGCGAGACTGTTTAACGCATTTAAACATTCCATTTCTTTAGCATACCGTAACTGTCAAGCCGATGTACTATCATTTTCCCTTTTTACACAAGCTCTTTTCTGGTTTTCTATTGTTTTTGGATTTTGAAAATATCTCATGTTTTTGTATTTTTGTCATTTTTTATTGTTTTTGTATTTTCTGAAAAATTACCCTATACCTCCCCCTAAATACCAAAACATGTAAAAAATCGACAAACCATTGCAGATTGCTTCTCAACATCATCTACAATGTCTCCTTCATCAACGCCAATAATCTCCTCCAACACCGATAAAAGCTTCATACCATTCAATTTTAGCAAATATTGAAAACGTGTTCTATCAAATGCTTTGGTATGTAAATCAGCTTTTTGATCGTCAGTGTGGATTTTCTCAATTCGTATCAACTTTTCTCGAAACAATCGCGAATGAAGTGATGACGAATTTCAATGTGTTTGGTTTTAGCGTGATGAACTGGATTTTTAGTAATGTTAATCGCTGCCTCATTATCAACAAAGATAGGGGTGTTTAGAAATTGCAAACCGTAGTCGCGCATCTGTTGCTGGATCCACAAGATCTGTGAGCAGCAACTGCTAGCAGATACATACTCCGCTTCACATGTGGATAAAGCCACAGAAGTTTGCCTTTTGCATTGCCAGGTGACCAATCGTGATCCAAAGAACTGACACCCTGCTGTTATTGATTTAGCATTAACTTTGCAGCATCCGAAATCCTAATCGGAATAACCTTTGAGCGTAAATTCGCCATCTCTTGGATACCACAACCCCAATGATGGAGTTCCTTTCAGGTAGCGTAATATCCTTTTGACTATTACCATGTGCGATGCTCTCGGATTAGATTGAAATCTTGCTGCGAGGCAGGTTGGGTACATGATATCGGGTCTTGAAGCTGTCAAATACATCAGCGATCCGATCATGGAACGATACATCGTTTCATCTACCTTCTCTCCGGTGAGATCAGGGTTTATCCCATGATTTGTTGCTAATGGGGTGGCTGCTGGAGTAGATCCTGACATCCCGAATTTCTCCAAGATATCATGAACGTACTTCGTTTGATGTTTGAAACTTCCTTTGGGTAGTTGATCAACCTGCAATCCCAAAAAGAATTTCATCTCACCCATCGATGACATTCCGAATTTCTGCTTCATGACTTGTTCAAAATATTTGCACAAATTTTCATTTGTTGACCCAAATATGATGTCGTCCACATAAATTTGAACTATCAGAAGATGTCCGTCGACCTCTTTGGTGAAGAGAGTGGCATCCACTTTTCCACGACTGAAACTGTTGGCTAGTAGGTGTTGAGACAATGTCTCATACCAAGCTCTCGGGGCCTGGTGTAAACCATACAGCGCTTTATCTAACAAGTAGACCTTGTCTTTGTGGAGTGGATCGGTAAAGCCCGGTGGCTGACCGACATAAACCTCCTCTTTTACCTTCCCATAGAGAAATGCCGATTTTACATCTAACTTATATACTTTGAAGTTTTTCCAAGACGCAAATGCTAGGAAGATTCTGATAGCTTCTAGTCGAGCAACTGGAGCATACACTTCAGTGAAATCTATACCTTCATGCTGACTGAAACCCTGGACTACGAGTCGAGCTTTGTTACGAACAACAACTCCTCTATCATCTCTCTTACACTTAAACACCCACTTGGTGTTTATCTTCCTCTGACCATCAGGAAAATCCACTAACTTCCACACTCCCAACTTCTCAAATTGGCTAAGTTCCTCCTGCATCGCATTGACCCAAGAATCTTCAGTAAGCGCCTCTTTGTAAATCCTTGGCTCAATCTGCGAAATAAAACAACTTAATGAGAATTCAGTTTGTAAAGGAGCAACTTTTGTATAAGAACATGTAAGCCCTTGATCAAGCAGTCTTCTAGTACGGACGCCTAACTGCAATTCTCCAATGATCAACTCCTCTGGATGGTATGAAAGAGTTCGTGGCATCACTTCGCCTGAAACATCTACATCGCCTTCCAGATTAGTAACATTCTGATTTGCACCTTGTTCATTGACTGGGTTTGTTTGACTTGAAATCTGAATTTGCTCCCCCTCAGAATCTGAATCACCACGATCAAATACTAGCATGTTCTCAGATTCTTGATTATCATTCTGTGCCATCTGATTATCTTGAGCAACTTCATTTTGTTGGACATCATCATGTTCACCAGCATTGCTTGGACCTGCTTCATCATCATTTGAAATTTGTCGCGATCTTCTTGAATACTCAGCTGGGAACCTTTCCTGCGATTCTTCATACTTTCTTAGAATATCCAACTCATCAAAGAAATCTTCGTCTTCTTCCTTTTCTTCTTCCATGTCAAACGAATCCCACAATTTATCGTAATTAAAACGCCATGAATCTCCGGGGTTCTGAGGCGGCATAGTATAACCTTGACATTCAACATTGGAAGCTTCAATAATCCGCTTCAAACTTGGAACGAAGACTCGTAGTAATGGACTTGCATAACCTATGAATATCCCTTCAATACTCTTCGGACCAAACTTTCCAAAAGGCTCTTGAACAGTACAGGGTGACCCGAACGGTTCAAGATACTTCAGATTTGGTTTGCGGTTATTGATCAACTCAAAACATGTTTTGTTGAATTTCTTGACAGTGAGAACTCTGTTGAGCGTCTAGCATGCGGCGGAAACTGCTTCTGCCCAAAAATTTATTGCCAGCTTTGAATCAGCAAGCATTGTTCTGGCCGTTTCGATTAGCGTCCTGTTTTTACGTTCTGCAACTCCATTCTGCTGAGGAGTGTACGGAGCACTAAACTCATGCAATATACCTCTTTCATCACAAAATTCTTCCATCTTGTTGTTCTTGAATTCAGTACCATTATCACTTCTAATTCTTTTGATACGCCTTTGGTACAGATTTTCAATCTTTCTGAACAACGCCATCAAACTATCAAACGTTTCATCTTTCGTCTTCAAGAATGATACCCACAAAAATCTGGAATAATCATCAGTAACCACAAGACAGTAGAGATCTCCTGTAATACTTTTGACGTTCACTGGACCAAACAGATCCATATGTAATCTCTCTAATGGTCTGGAAACTGAATTGACTTGTTTTTTAGGGTGTGTTTTTTTCTTCTGCTTGCCTTTGATGCAACTAATGCACTCCCCTTCCAGATGAAAACCTTTAATTTGAACACCCAGAACTAAATCATTATGCACTAGATGATTCATTTTTCTAAGATGTATATGACCCATCTTCCGGTGCCACAATCTCGATTTTTTCTCTGTTGCTCTAGAAACAAAACAATGAGCCTGACCCGTGGTTATAGTCGCTACACTCATGTCCAACATGTACAGATCATTGACTCTTGGTGCCCTCATGATAATCCATTCTTCAGGGAGAACAAATCCTGGCTTCAAGATCAAACATTCTTTGTCTGTGAAGTGAGTGGTATACATCCTGTCACAAATCTGTGAGATGCTCAGCAGATTATTCTCCAGCTCAGCAATGTAGTTAACTCTTTCAAATGTAACAATCCCATTGGATAACGTTCTTTCACCAACAATTCTACCACCTTGGTTTCCTGCGAATCCCACATAACCACCATTGAAATTTCTAATATCATACAACAATGCAGTCTTTCCTGTCATATGTCGAGACGCTCCACTATCCATAATCCATCGTGAAATAGCTCTCGGAAGTTCCTGCACATATCACAAATTAATTTTAAAAACACATTTCAATAAAGATGCCGATTCATGCTTCACAATTACCAACTAGGAAGCTCCGGCAAGTCCACAATTTTAGTGAGATTTTGATGCTACCCAAGCCTCTTTCGACTCAGGTAACTGGACTTTAATGTGAGATTTTGTAGTGTAAAGTGGCGGAAAATTTTTATCATTCATTTTCAAATTTTCTTCTGATCCAACCTCAACCTTTTTGTATAAGAAAAACTCATCTATCTTAAGTTGACCGGTTGGTTGATTTTTCTTTTGAACATTCTTCTTCTCTGGTGAAGTAGAAGATTGTTTCTCCAACTTTTCATAATAATCCAAAGGAACATTCATCTTTACCGGTGTGGTAGAAGACGATTGTTTTTCCGACTCTGAAACCTTTGGTTTTTCAACAACTTTTGGCTTCCATGTTAGTTGAGATGAGGCAACGCGTTTGTAAAATTTGTCATTTTTAGTTACCACATTCTTAACAGGTTCAATTTTGACTTTTGTTTTCTCATTTTTCAAAATTTTCTCAACAACCATTGGAGCTTTTCCTTTTGCATCATCCTTCTTCTTTTGATTCTCAACAACTTCAGTCTTAGGCTTGACTTTAGTGCAATTTCTTGCAATGTGACCAACTTTGTTGCATCTAAAACATGTACGAGTATCAACTACCCGACTTGTGCCTTCAGACTGAGGTTGTGAGGCCCTCTCCTCAAAAAACTCTTCATTTGATTTTGAAAAAATCTTTTTCTCTTCATCAGCAAGTGAACTCGAACTGTTCACAAACACTTTCTTTTCAGCAAATCTTTTGTTTTGAAAATTCTTTGTTTGATAGTTCTTACCACCCTGATATCCACCCGACCATTTGTTTCGATTGTTGTTATAAAACCTCGATGGAACTACAGGTTTCTTGTAGCAAGCTTTATCTTTCTCAAAATTCATTTGTCTCTTTGTTTGACTCAAACTGTTCACTTATGACAACTCAACTTCAATCAATTTGAAAACATTTGTTAACTTGCTCACATTAACATTCTCAATGGGAAACTCAGAATCCGAATACAACTTATCAGATCCAGCCATCTTGTACATCACAAGATCCGATTCATCACCTAAGTTGTTTTTGGATTTTGGTTTCTGGTTTCTGAATGTAATTGTCCAGAAAACATTTTTCATCTTCAGCTGAATCACTATCCAAAACACTTTCAGCCATGCCTTTAACAATCTCAGTTTGAACACTATCATCAGATGATGATGAAGAAAATGTCACATCAATTGAAGCAGGAAGTTTCACTTCATTTTCCTCTTCAAGATTAACCAACCCGGATTGCTTTTTCGAATAATTGTCTAAAACTGGTGGTGGAACTTGATGAAACCCGACCCCAGTTCCATCACAGTATACATCTTCGCATGCTTTGTCTTTCCCGATGGGTTTGGGAATAATGTGTTGCAAAACAAAGCTTGCAGAGTTGTAACTGTTCAATTTCAAATTGATTCGTTCATTCTCAATCTTAGCTTCTTCAAATTGAAGCTTCAACTTAGCAATCTCATCCAATTGTTTGTTGATTAATTCTTCTTTAATCCTCAAAACACATTGCAATTGGCAATTTTCTTTGTATGTTTTACCATTTCTATCATCATTATCTTTAACCGTGCTTTTAAGCTTCTCAAATTTTTCAGTGATCTGACGATTTTCAAGAACTAACCTTTCATTTTCTTTCCTAACCTTTTCTTGATCAATTTTATCAGTTTCGATTTTGTTAGTTAATTCTTTCAATCGTTCAGTTGAAGCTTTCACCATTTTATCACGATCAAGAATTTGATCCTCAACACTTCTGACTCTTGCAGTCAGATCATCAACCTTCTTACCGTTGAGATACGTGACTGTGCTACAAACTTTGCATTCCTTGATGCAATTTTTGCAGTCAACACCATTGACTTTCTTACCTGACTCAGTTGTTGACGCGTTTGAACTGACCTGACTTTTAGACTCAGAGACGGATGGATTTAGAATCTACCTCAAGCGCCTTAGCTGCCAGCACCTTGTCAGCCATCTTTCCCATGTTTTCAGCATTCAACTCCTGTGTCGTGTCAATGATCCCAGTGTCAATCTTCTTTGACTTCTCTTTCTCTTCTTTCTCATTCTTCTCTTTCTCTTCTTCTTCTCCGCTTCCCCACCATTTCTTCTGCCAATAATCATCTTCAACTTTATACTCTTTGATTATGGTTTCCACATCAAGAGTGTTATGGTCAATAGCAATGTTTCCATAGGGGTCAAGATAACATTCTCTGTCTGGATCCCATCTTTTTGCTCTTTTTGCTTCAGAATAGATACCAGCTATTCTGATCAATTTGTTTATGGCCAACATCTTTCTATGATTATACTTCTGTTCTTCATTTCTATTGTCTTTCCAAGGAACAGGTTCGGATTTTGCCATGAATGCATATCCAACCGCATCCTCTTCAGGTAACAACTTTCTCCAGTCGAAACCTTCATCGTCGTGAATCACCACAAGAGCTCTAGATTTTTCTTTGTTATCTTCAATCTGCTTCATTCTTGGCGGCTCTGATTTGTTCTGATGATATATTGCCTTTTTGTAGTAGTATTCTCTAAACGGGTTTTCAGACTCATCAGCATACGCGTTTCTGCATTCACGCTTAAAGTGACCTTTCTGGTTGCACTTGAAGCACGTCACCTTAGACTTGTCAAAGCCCAACTTGGTAGATGGTCCACCAATTGACTTACTCCCGGTTATCTCCATGAAATGCTGTGCTCGACGAACAGCACTGGCCATGCACCACCTTATGTCAATTAGTTCCATTTCTTCAGGATCTATTTGATCATAGTCCTCTTTTGTTAGGTTGGTGTTTCCAATCTTCCCTGCTACAAGGCTTTCATACGATTCCAGTACCGATGCTAGAAAAACCATATGTTGTTTGGCAGACTCCTCGCTGAAGTTCGGAGCGTTCTTTAAGTCTACAGCGATGTTGCATTGAAATAAGTTCTTTGCATCAGACTGGTTTGAATTTGATGAAGACCCACTGTGATATCCACTGCTTTGACTTTCTTTGCTCGTTGTGGAAACATTCTCAGCAGAAAACGCAGTCTTAGGAGATGTGTTCTTTGGCATCATGCTCTTTGGATAATATAAATCCAAGTTCTGCTGGTATAATGAGTGATTGACTTTGTGTGTCTTCTTTAATTCCAACTCGTGACTATCTAGTCTCTCAATCAGCAAGTCTACTGTCAACACTTCTGGCGGCTTGATAGTATTCTTTAGCATCAATGCATAATATTGCCAATCCATCTCATCTGGTAGCGAGTCAAACAGCTTGTCGACTAGCTCTTCTTGAGAATAAGAAATTCCATTTCTCGCCAGTTCCAGCTTCAGGTGCCCAAACCTTTCAATCATTTTACAAACTGATTCATTCTTTAAACACCCAAACAAATCAAACTCTTTTCTAAGTAGTTTCTTTTTGTTTTTCACAATTTCTGTGCTTCCTAAACATTTGGTTTTCAACTTATCCCAGAGATCTTTAGCACTAGAGTATTCGATCAAAGATATTATATCTTCTCGAACAGATTGAAACAGCAACGCAACACATTTCTGCTCAGCAACAAACGATTCTATCTCCTCAGGTGAAGTTAAGCTTTCGCCACGTTTGCCTCCATCATGGTATCCATTTTTTAGACTCTTCCAGCTAGGAAAAGCAAAGGCCATCAACCAATCCTCAAATTTCTTTGCCCACCGACTGTATTCTTCGATAGCCATTAACTTTGGAGGTTTGTTGTATGTTCCAAAAGCACTTTCAACTTCCAAAGCATCCGATAACTTTTTCTTTGGATTCGGCGTGTTCTCATTGGTGTTGTTCAAAGAAGTATCGTCTCCAGAATTTCCAGCAAAAGCAAAGGCATCATAAAACGGATTGAAATCCTCCATCTTGCACGTACCTGACAAATCAGTCAAACACTTAGAAAATTTTTCCGAATTTTTGAAAAACAGCTAATTCGAGCGGAATCAGCTTTCGTGCGAAATCAACAAGAACTGTTCGAGCGAAATCAGATATAATCTGATTTTGAGCGGAATCAGACTTTATCTTTCAGGCGAAATCAGAACTGATCTATTTTCGAGCGAAAACAACTAATAACTTTCGAGCGGAATCTGATTTTTATGTCTTTACGAGCGAAATTTTCAAAATCCAAAAATAATAGAAAACCAGAAAAGAGCTTGTGTAAAAAGGGAAAATGATAGTACATCGGCTTGACAGTTACGGTATGCTAAAGTAATGGAATGTTTAAATGCGTTAAACAGTCTCGCTGATGATGTGTCGATAGGTTTTTACACATTTAGTAGGTTTGTTCGGGATATAAACCTAAATCTTACTTGCTTATTTCGTGGGGAACACTACTTGGATATATAGGTAACCCCTGAAATCTTGTTTGAAAGATTCCTTTCTTCTGATATACTAGGTCTTTATACTCAGTGATATCTGGGGTATTATTCCGGAACTTCTGTTGAACGGTAGTTCTGACCTAGTCCCCGAATAATACTTTCCGCAATGCTTGAAACACAGCATCACCCTCAGCATATATGATAAGACAATAAAATTGCTTAGCAATGTTGTTGTAACAAAAGACCCTCTAAAGGGGACACACCCACAAGTTGAGTCATGATCTCTCTGCTGAACGATGGTTCTGACCTGAGCTCTCATGATTCTTTATAATTTATTAACCCCTTGTAGATATCATTTGTAGTATACTCACCTGTAAGACTGAATATTGGGATCTGGATACGGGAGTATATTCAAGAGGTGGGACACACGTATAAGTTTAAGTCTCTAAAACACTAAATCCGTATCGTGGACAGATTGAAATGTGTGTGAGAATTTAAGTGGATCAGTATATCGACAATCTAAGCGAATTGTTTAATTCTAAGTATGTAATTGAAGCTTAACGGTACTTGTGACTTGTCGAATAGCTGATATGATTCCCTAACACGCTCACCAAAAATATGTTTGTAAATAGTTTACTTTTACTGCATTTTAGTTCTGTATTTCATTTCTAGTTTAGAAGCTTTATTAAAAATTCAAAAAGATTTTACATATCTGCTTTATTTTTAACAAACCAAAGTGGAGATTTGATCTTCGGATTCGAAAGCTGAAAGCAGATGCAGGAAGTTTTTGGACTGGATGATGAGTTGTGAGCTAAACATGATAATTCTGTGGAAGTTGAAAAGTTGAAGCAAGTTCATTAACTTGAAACTTTTATATTTTCAGAAAAAAAAAAAATTGAACTAAATGTCAGTGTGATTTATCTCTGATCAACCAAGGTCATTAAATTGGACTTGGTAGATTAATTGAGTAATCAGGGTCATTAACTTGGACCTGAATACTTAAATGGATTTATAAACACTGGTTAGACTACAAATTGGGGTTGAATGGTAAGTTTTGGATTGAATATGTTATTGTCATATATCTTATATTTGGGTAGAATATATGCAGGTAACAGGAATCCCCATGGCATTGAAAATGACAAAGTTTGAACCAGAATTAAAACCCTAGCTTATCGAGAGGGGGAGTCTGTGAAAGGGGGAGTTCACATTCTGGATCAACAGTTAACGGGGAGACTAAAGATGGAGACAGGTGGAGTTCCTGAACCTGTGAAGAGAGAGTTTTGACATGTGAAGACAAAATTGGAAGAGACCAAGACTGAAGACTCAATGCCGAAGACTTCGTCAACATCCAAGGGGGAGTCTGTTGGTGCACTGAATGTCTGTTAACTATGTGTTAATCGAGTCTTAGATCTAGATAGGTTGTACGGAGTTGGAAATCAAGAAAAATGGTTTATGTTATTTCGCTCCAAATGACCAAATATTTTTTGAGCGGAATTAACCTTTTAGGGCGAAATCAACGAAGATCTTTTCGAGCGGAATCAGGTTTTTAGGTTATTTTTACCATTTTTACTTTGAATTGTAACCTGATTCTTTCTAGGGTTTGTTAATTCTAAGTTTTATACAATATACTCGAAATTCAGGCCATTTCAACCGCTAGAACTCGTTCAAATCAGAAAAGTATGAGAAGAAGTGAGTAGAAGTAAGAGAATCTGGTAGAATTAAGCTGTAATGGTATGAACTCCTCGTCCTGAGCTCTGATACCACTTGTTGGACCGTTTGCGTGACCCTAAACATCAGTAAAAGTAGTTCATCTTTGAATACAGAGGCGGAATCAAAGTATACAAAGTCACAACAGCTTTATCCTTTCAATTTCCTTTCTATTAATGCTTTCTGAGTAGATTTTGACAGCAATTCGACACCTACAGCATGACCTAATTCCACTCCACACGTTACAAATGAACTCAACACTAACCTATTTATAGAAGGTCTGATTCTGCTCTAAACTACAAGATACATTACGAGCGGAATCACCTAATACATCTCGAGCGGAATCACCTACATACATCAGGAGCGAAATCACATGGATACATGAAATCCTGATTTCGCTTCTAATAACACAAGTGTCATTTCGAGCAAAATTACATGCTAAAACCATTTTTCTTGATTTCCAACTCCGTACAACCTATCTAGATCTAAGACTCGATTAAGACGTAGTTAACAGACATTCAGTGCACCAACAAAACTTTTTCTAAAAATTTGATCAAAACCTTTGTATAAAACGAGATTACGTTGTAACGTTGGTGTGACAAACGACTCAAGTTACTGCCGCGTGACGAGAAAATTTCATAAAACGAGTTTCAAACACCCTAAGATCTTTTAGTAAACCTAATAAAACCCCACTCATAGCACTGGTGTGAACATCGAAACAGTTTAACGCCGCACTGTGGGAAGATTTTTCATAAACAAGTTTCTTCAAACCTTTTCGAATTAATCAACTTTTCGAGAATTCAAAACACTTTTGGATCGATTTTGTGTGTTGCCATCTTTTGTGTACGAATCGCCTTACTCGCTGCCATCGCCAGTCATCGCAACACACTCGCTTGTCGAATTTCAATCGATCGCTCGCTTATTTTGACGCTTTTAACCGCTACTCTCACTCGCATCGATCCTCGCGACCCTTCTTGTGGATTAATTTCGGGACGAAATTTCCTAAAGCAGGTGAGACTGTAACAACCCGCACGTTCGTGCGTTGTTACTACTCGTTATACTCGTTACGCCTAGCACCAGAGATTCGGATCATAATGTAGCTATATCGCATACATCCCTATCTCGCAATATATTTTTGCATAATACGCATACATTATCGCTATAACAAATCGCATCATACACACTAACGCTCACTATGATATTGAGTGAGGACCTATTCTACCCTCCTCGATAGCCGTGATGCGTCGCAGAGAGCGCTTATTCGAAACGAAACCCAGTTATTGAATCGCAACTCTGAAATATGGATATTTATACGGCCCTATTTGTGACTAATTATAATAAATATATGGGTATAAAAATGTGTAACCAAACTATCGCGACGTTTAACAAACAAAACGATCATCAAAACGCCATTCGCCGGAGACCACCGATTGAGTGACCACTCGATCAGGTGGCCATCCGATCGGATTACGACCCGATCGGACAGCCACCCAATCAGACAGCCATCCGATCCATTACATTTCTCTCCTTCACTCCACTTCACCTATAAATACCACTTGTCACGTCACTTGAACAGTGATGTGACAGCTCTCACTCGACCAGCACGCTTATGGGGCTTTTCCTCTCGATTCCTCGTGATTCTTGTAAGTATTCCACTCAAATCTTGTACTTCTTTGATCTGCACACACTTCTTCATCTTTTTCACCCTTGAATCATAACTTTTAACCATGAAGTCAATGGATTTGAGGTGTTCTAGGATGAAGTCATCATGGAGTTCTTATGAACTTCAAATGTTGGCCTCATTCCACCAATAATAACTCAGATCTGAAGGATTTCCACATGATTTCACTACGATTTCGCATCGATCTGCACACATTCAATGATAGAAGGATTGAAGGAAACTTTTTCAACTTTCCTTCAACTCTTTTACACTCAATGCACTCAAAACCAATGGAATCAGAGCTCGTTCTGACCTTCTACTCATCCTAAGTGAAATGTTGGTTCCAGATCTAATTCTGTCTAAAGAGACAACCGATTTCGGGTTAAGCAAGAATAACCGTTACGGACAGTTAACTGATCGGACCAGGGTGATTCCTGTTCAATCGGATGACTTGGTTCATGATGGAGTTTCTGTTGTTTAGCACGTTATCACATTGTCTCGATCAAAACCGCAAACTTTCAAAACAATCAAGTGTCAAGACGATCAAGGCAGTTGGAACGGAATGCCGTTCGATCGGTTACTACCCGATCGGATTGCCACCCGATCAGACAGCCGTCCGAGTGGCTTGCACTTGGTTCCTCACTAAAACTATTTAATTCAACATTGTCAAGTTCTGAACGTCGAACGGATTGCCGTCCGATCGGATTGCCATCCGATCGAACAACCATCCGATCATGTGATGTTCTGAACTTCAGCACTTAAACAATTCTTAACATTTTCAACACTTATTCAGTTCCAAACGGATTACCACCCGATCGTATTGCAATCCGATCGAGTGACAGACTGCTGTGAACTTATCCTCACCAAAATGTCTAACTAACCGGATCGTCATCCGATCGAACGACCGCTCGATCGATCGACCTAAAAGGTAGTGATACTTCTCTGTTTTCAAATTGCTACAAAGAAAACTTCAAAAGGGCAACCATCATACACAAACACATCTTCACCAAACAAGGTGACAATCCAAATGAATGGTCGTCTGATCGGATGACCATCCGAACGGATTGCCACCCGATCGACTTGCCATCCGATCGGATAACCATTCGACACTTGGTTCACTCGCCACCGTTTAACGCACTGTTCGATGCTTACGCTATCAAATTGAAACCAGGCTAATCTCAGACGTGCCCCCATCAATCCAATCAAGTTGTGTTTGCTTGCCGAACACCGACTGTTACACGTGATGCTAGTTACATATGTTAAAACTACTTATCACTTGCGAATGACTTACGTGCATAGTTATACGTGATGCTAGTTACATATGTGCTAGGACTTATACTCGCGACGTCCCACCATGACTAGTATAGTACTATTGCGTGTGACAACTGGCACGAAACCGGGAATTTCCGTACACTTTAATTATTATTTAATGACTGCAATTATGCGCTTAAATGTCAACATTGTTTGAATACATGATATACAAGTGAATTCATGCACGTTTTATACTACAAAATATTGCTTTATGCATTAACAAGAGCGTTGCGTCAGAAATACTAGTAAACTCACCGGTAAGACACTTTGTGTCAACAAAACTACAGAAAACAGTCAGACATTAGAATTGAGGCCTAGGTGTAGGTCCAACAACAAGAATACAATAAAACCCAATAGTACATACAAGGGTTTATATATATACTCTCCGGAAGCAAAAATAAGCACTAAAAAGCACCCGAAACGCACTTTAAGTGCAGAATTTTATCAAATTCAGCTCAAATCAGCTTTTAAACATATAAATATCACACGGAAATTACTTTTTATTATCCAGAGTACTTCCCTAAGTGTCGGGAATTGAAAGGGTTACAAAAAGATACATAATGGACACTAAATGGTGCAAGTTAGCACTTTAACGAACCGGTATCTAACCGAACAACCGGACACTACCCGGAACACAAAAATATTGTTAAACACATTGTTTTAACATTACAAAGCTAGTTATGGTCAACAAACATCATGATACATCAAAAATATCTAGTAACTAAAGTATTTAACTAAATACTTACATTTTAACCACAACCTAACTAACTTGGTTTAAACCTATTCTAGACCCCCCCCCCCCCACCTAGTAGACGGCCCCAACAAGAGCCGCACTCTTGATTTTCTTTCAATTTTATATTAGATTATGTTGGCACTTTGTAGACACAATATACACTACTTAAAGGGTTAAGATGGATATAAGTTAACACCATGGGTTCTTAACTTCTCATTCTTTCACAAACCAACACACACACTTCCTCCCTTCCTCTCTTGCTTGGTCATGGCCGAGAACATCCCCACCAACATCACCATCATTCGATCATCTTCATACAATTCCAAGCATACTCAAGGGTGTTAGAAGGTGCATAAGGAAGCTAGGAGCTCTCGGAAGTTCAAGAACCTTCTTCGTTTGCTATTAACCACTTATTTTCTTCACTTGATCATCCCTAGCCTTGTGCTAGTGGTAAGAACTTTGATCTTGCTATTTTACATCTATTCTAAGTGGTTAATGATGAATCATGTTCAAAAACATCAAGAACACTAATGAACCATAAGAAGTAAACTTGTGCATAAGCTTTAAAAGTGAAGAAAACTTGATATACATAAGTTGTTAAGAATGTTGGTTATTGTTTGTTGGTAGAAATGATGTAGACCATCATACAATCTTGCTAGATCATGATTAAAAACATAATCTAGCAAGATAAGGGGATGAACATGTTAAAGATTATGAATCATCCACAAAAAGATCATGAACTTGAAAGAACACTATGTTTTCCTAAAAATAAAGATCAAAGTAAGATGGTAAACATGTAGATCTAAATATTCATGAGTGGTTTTTCAAAAGAGCCAAGTTAAAAATACTAGTCTTACTTAATCTTGGTTCTTAAACAAATAAACCTTATTTTTGGTGGTTAATAAAGTAAAGATACACATGTGTAACTAGAAAAATACAAGAATAAGTATTTTTAGAAAACATGAACATAAGTTGTAAAGAATCATATTCTTTAAAAGTGAAGTTTTTAAAGAAGCAATCACACTTTAAAGGGTAACAAGACTTACTAAATACCCTAGTAAGTTACTACACATTTTTACAAATTTTCAAGTTCATGAAATAGAGAAATTAGTGTTTGTTGTTGATAATTGTTGTTGAAATTGATTGATGATGATTATTAAAAGAAAATAAACACATGTTTTGAAAACATGGGAAACCTCCATTTTTAGGGGAAACTCTGTCAAAATTTCTATAAATTTTGACACTTAGAAAAATATAAGTTTTTGAGAAACTTATCCCCTAAAAATGTATCTAAAACATTTATCAAGGTTTCCCAAACTTTTGTGTTAAGAAATGAGGATTTCTTCAAGAATAAAAATGAATATTAAGTATGTATATTTGTGAGAAAAATATATATATTTATTTATCACCAAATTTTGTGCTAAGTGTATGTAGTATGTATTATACGTGATAGTGTATTAGGATTTGAAAATTCACTAAATGCTCGTAAGAAGTAAAAATACAAAAATCACATACAACATACAAGGTACATAATTCGGGTGCAAAAATACAAGAAACTTATATTTATTTTTGAGAAAATAATATAAGTAAGCCACTTAGTTAAAAATATAAATTATTTTAACACAAGAACGAATGCACAAAAGATAGTGACTGTACTTGTGCGACACAAGTCTAATGACTAACGTTAAGAAAACGCGTGTAGGTCACGACGTTAATTAAGCAAATCCGGTGAAGTTTACGACGCAAGGATCGCAAAGTTATGAGTTCATGCTCCCCCTTTTTTTTAACTGTTTTCAGTTTTATAACTTCGGGGGTGAAATACATGTTACAAATACTTCAATGTTTACAAAATGGTATGATGTGTACTAAAACAAGAAGCACTCTTGGTGAAAACTAGTGCCAAGAATTGATACGAGAAACCGTGTCACGAATAGGGTATCATAAGCACCATTAATCGTGTACATACTTAGACCGCAAAACAAAAGGTTAGATCTAATGGGTTTCAGGGCAGCCCCACTCTTGGTGACAACTAGTACCGAGTAGTGTTTTTGTGTCTCAGTCGTGAATCGACTACTAGAAAAATGCCTATGGTTTGGTGACTTCCTATGTCGTGTCACATGTTAATGGCCTTGCAACCCATTAACACTTGATACATACAGAAATACATGATATATACAAGAATACGTGACTAATACAAGATACATACCATGTTTTTCATACAAAGTATACAAATGTACATTACAAGAATTGCATGAATTCACACCAACATTATGTTGACGTTTTTCCAAAACTCACATGTATCTCAGATAACTAGAAGTGGATGTGCGCGCGGCCTTACTCATGCTTGTGGATGTCTCTTATGTTTATCCTTAAATAAAGTAGTAAACATTTTAAGACAATGTTTTATGATAACTCGCGATGTAAACGCTAACTTATGTTTTCAAATTATGAAATGTTTGGTATTTGAAGATATTTTTATGAGCATGCAGTATGTTTACCTTTCGTATGCAATGAGAACCTTTCATGATCACATCTCATGCTTCCGCCGCAGAAAGGGGTGTGACAGATTGGTATCAGAGCTGTGATTGTAGTGAACCAGGATTCCTTCTCGAGTCTAGTCTACAATCACTAGGATCCTTTCATGAAAACAATTTTTCAAAGAGTTTTCATTGCATAAAACTTTCCGCGACATCCACTACCTGAAACTATTTACAAGAGTCAAGAAAAGACACTACGAGACTTAGAGTGCACTTGAGTAGCACCTGTCGTTGACTAGAAATTACTTGCAATTATGTGTGATAATTAGCATATGCATATACTAGAAGTAGAATGTCACAAGTATACGTGACTTTACCTGAAAGCGATGGCCCATCTGAAGGAAGAGATACGAGGATGAAACGAACTGTGCGGACTGTGCAAGGAGTTACGTAATTATGGATGCATACATAATTATGGAATTCAGTGCACAGAAACCACAGCAAGTCTTGTCATGTGTAGATTCCCTTAGTGCAAGCCTACTAAGTACTCTGCTAGAGTAATAATTGTTTGATGTCACTTATGTGATATATACCTGTGAATATATATACTACTACTGTCTAGTATGACGATATCAAACAAATGTCTAACCCTGTTGTGTTATGTTCTGTTAGAACATGGCACCCAGGAAAGCTGTGAATGCTCGTGATCAACCTCCTCCTCCCCCACTGCCAAGAACTGCTGAGGAGCTGAACGCTCTACTGGAAGAAAGGATCTCCGCTGCTATCGCCCAATACGAGGCAAACCGAACTCAAGACAGTGGCGGCCCAAGCAACGCTAGACGTAATGGGAATGGAGATTCACTTGGAGGCAACGAAGCTCAAGGCTGCACTTTCAAGCAGTTTCTCGACTGCAAACCAATGAACTACGACGGCAGAGGAGGTGCAGTAGCATTTGTACGCTGGACGGAGAAGACTGAAGCTACTATCCGCATGAGCAAGTGTACCGCGGATCAGCAAGTCACTTTTGCTACTGGGTTGTTTGTCAATGAAGCTTTGACTTGGTGGAACTTACAAGTCCAAACCCTGGGCGATGATGCCGCTTATGGTCTAACTTGGGATGAACTGAAGGAAAGAATGAAAGAGAAGTATTGCTCTCGTTCTGAACTCCAAAGACTGGAAACGGAGTTCTGGCACTTGACCATGGAAGGTGCTGACATTAATGGTTATACTCGAAGGTTCCACGATCTGTCTAGAGTGCTTCCCTACATGGTGACTCCCGAATTTAAGCGCGTTGAACGCTACATTTGGGGGTTGGCCTCAGAATTTCGCGGCATGGTAAGTTCGGTCAAACTTCAAACTATCACTGAGGCTGTAACTCTGGCTGTCAGCCTTACTGAAGATTGTGTTCGTATAAAGAAGCTATCCCTGAACCCAACAGAAAAGTCTGAAATGCATGCTGAGTCGTCTGGGGACAAGAAAAGGAAACATGCAAACCTGAATCAAGCAACTCGTAACAACAAGGTTTCCAACAAGAAGCGTGACCCTAACCCGCCCCAGGGGGCAAAATCTCTTGCAGCCATGAATGACGCTCCAGCTAAAGGATACCTGGGTGCTCTGCCCAAATGCAATCATTGCAAGCGTCATCACGAAGGGGTGTGTCGCATTCCAAGATGCGACAAGTGTGGAAAATTGGGTCATCGAACTAAAGACTGTTGGAGTAAGGGAAACAGGAACGGGAGTGGAAACTGCAACGGTGCTGGAAACAATGGGGGAAATGGAAATGGCAATGGTAACCGAGTGGGAAATGAAGCTGGGCGAAACCAAGGATGCTTCAGTTGTGGAAGCAATGAACATTTCATGAAAGACTGCCCAAAAGGAAACAATGCTCAGGCTCGAGCATTTGTAATTGGAGAAAGGGACGCACGCGAGGACCCTAATGTGGTCAACGGTACGTTCCTCCTTAACAATCACTTTGCATCCATATTATTTGACACTGGCGCCGATTATAGCTTCATGTCTATGGAATTTAAACGCATGCTTGGAATAGAATCTAGTAGATTAGAAATTCCTTATTCCATAGAACTAGCCAATGGCAAACTTGTCGAATCGGGCGAAGTTGTTAGAGGCTGCACATTAGAACTTGGTGAACGAAGATTTAGCATCGATCTCTTACCTATTCAATTAGGTAGCTTCGATGTAGTAGTCGGAATGGATTGGTTGTCCAAAAACAAAGCTGAAGTTATTTGTCACAAGAAAATCATTAGCATCCCTTTGGCGAATGACGAAACTCTCATCGTACATGGAGAAAATCGAGATGCGCCTCTGCGAATCATCAGTTGCATGAAGGCACAGAAGTGCTTAAGGAAAGGATGTGTTGCCTTCCTAGCACACGTCATAGATAAGAAGGCTGTGGAGCTAAAACTCGAAGATATTCCTGTGGTGAAGGATTTCCCTGATGATTTTCCCAAAGATCTGCCAGGACTACCTCCGCAACGACAAGTCGAATTCCGTATAGACTTGGTGCCAGGAGCCGCTCCTGTAGCCAAGGCACCCTATCGACTTGCACCATCCGAGATGCAAGAATTATCTACACAACTCCAGGAGTTGTTGGATAGAGGATTCATAAGGCCAAGCTTCTCGCCTTGGGGAGCTCCAGTATTATTCGTAAAGAAAAAGGATGGAACTCTGCGGATGTGTATCGATTACAGAGAACTGAACAAGCTCACAATCAAGAATCGGTATCCACTACCGAGGATTGATGACTTATTTGATCAATTGCAAGGATCAAGCTACTATTCCAAGATCGACCTTCGATCTGGATACCATCAGTTAAGGATACAAGAGGAAAGCGTACCAAAGACGGCATTCAGAACACGCTATGGGCATTACGAGTTCCTTGTGATGCCATTCGGCCTGACGAACGCGCCAGCGGTATTTATGGATCTGATGAACCGCGTATGCAAACCATATCTCGATAAATTCGTGATTGTATTTATCGATGATATCCTGATTTACTCGCGAACGAAGGAAGAACACGAGCAACACCTCAGGACTATTCTGGAACTACTGAAGAAAGAGAAGCTTTATGCAAAGTTCTCGAAATGCGAATTCTGGATTCGCGAAGTACAATTTCTTGGTCACGTTGTGAATGAGAAGGGCATTCATGTAGACCCATTCAAGATTGAAGCAATAAAGAACTGGGAAGCCCCCAAAACCCCAACTGAAGTTCGACAATTTTTGGGCTTAGCGGGCTATTATCGGCGATTCATCGAGAATTTCTCAAAGATAGCTCAACCGCTAACGACCCTTACTCAGAAAGACAAGAAATACGACTGGGGTTACAAACAAGAAGAAGCCTTCCAGCTAGTTAAAAATAAACTATACGATGCACCGATACTATCATTACCCGAAGGCACTGAAGACTTCGTGGTATACTGCGACGCCTCATGAAAAGGTTTGGGTTGCGTGCTCATGCAACGCCAGAAAGTCATCGCTTACGCTTCAAGACAATTGAAGGTGCATGAAAGAAACTATACCACTCATGACCTGGAGCTAGGCGCAGTGGTATTAGCCTTGAAGATCTGGCGACACTATCTATATGGTACTCGATGTACAATCTTCACAGATCACAAAAGCTTACAACACATATTTGATCAGAAAGAATTAAACATGCGACAGCGACGTTGGGTCGAGCTGCTGAACGATTATGACTGTGAGATTAAGTACCATCCTGGAAAGGCAAACGTTGTAGCAGATGCACTAAGTCGAAAAGAAAGGGTTAAGACCCTAAGGGTTCGAGCATTGGAAATGACGATTCAAACGAACCTCATAGTGCGCATTCGTGATGCACAACAAGAAGCACTTAAAGAAGAAAACCGTAAAGCTGAATACCTCCGGGGTATGTTGAAATACATGGTGCCAAATGAAGAGGGAGCCTTATACTTTAAGAAGCGTATTTGGGTTCCGCTCTATGGTGGCATACGAGAAGTCATCCTTAATGAAGCGCATAAATCGAGATACTCAATCCATCCAGGATCGGACAAGATGTATCAAGACTTAAAAGAATACTATTGGTGGCCGAGACTTAAAAGTGATGTTGTTGTTTATGTTGGAAAATGCGTAACATGTGCTAAGGTTAAGGCCGAATATCAGAAACCGTCCGGCCTACTGCAACAACCGGAGATACCCATGTGGAAGTGGGAGCAAATCTCGATGGACTTCATAACAAAATTACCCAAGACCCCTAGAGGGCATGATATGATATGGGTAATAGTTGATCGATTAACAAAGTCTGCGCACTTCCTACCGATCCGAGAAAAAGACAGCACTGTAAAGCTTGCTGAGATATACTTAAAGGAAATTGTGGCACGTCATGGAGTGCCTATCTCAATCATTTCAGACAGAGATGGACGCTTTGTCTCAAGAATCTGGCAATCCTTTCAGGAAGCCTTTGGATCTCAACTAGATCTAAGCACGGCATTCCATCCACAAACAGACGGCAAGAGCGAACGGACTATACAAACGTTAGAAGATATGCTTCGCGCATGTGTCATGGATCTAGGCGGCAGCTGGGATACTCACCTACCTTTAGTTGAGTTTTCCAACAATAACAGTTATCATACAAGCATAAAGGCCGCACCGTTCGAAGCTTTGTATGGCCGCAAGTGCCGATCGCCCTTATGTTGGGCAGACGCTGGAGATAAACGTGTGGTTGGTCCTGAACTTGTACAAGAGACAACCGACAGGATTATGCAAATCCGAGAGCACATTAAGGCGGCTCGAGATCGACAAAAGAGCTACGTTGATCGAAGACGAAAACCATTAGAATTCGAGGTGGGAGACAAAGTGTTGTTAAAAGTCTCACCTTGGAAGGGCGTAGTAAGATTTGGAAAACGTGGAAAGCTGAATCCACGATACATCGGGCCATTCAAAATCTTGGAAAGGATTGGTACCGTGGCATACAAGTTGGAATTACCGGAAGAACTTAATGGAGTACATGATACGTTCCATGTATCCAACCTCAAGAAGAGTCCAACACAAGAAAACGTGATCATCCTTGCGGATAAAGTGCATATTGATGATGCCCTCTGATTTACAGAACAACCCGTTGAGGTTACCGACTGGAAAGTCAACAAGACCAGGAGGAGCAGTGTAAAACTTGTCAAAGTACGTTGGAACTCTAAGCACGGACCCGAGTACACTTGGGAACGTGAAGACCAGTTCAAGGAAATGTATCCCCACCTGTTCAATAAGACTCCTGCGAGAATTGGCTCAGCCTGAATTTCGGGACGAAATTCTTTTAACGGGGGGAGACTGTGACAACTGGCACGAAACCGGTAATTTCCGTACACTTTAATTATTATTTAATGACTGCAATTATGCGCTTAAATATCAACATTGTTTGATTACATGATATACAAGTGAATTCATGCACGTTTTATACTACAAAATATTGCTTTATGCATTAACAAGAGCGTTGCGTCAGAAATACTAGTAAACTCACCGGTAAGACACTTTGTGTCAACAAAACTGCAGAAAGCAGGCAGACATTAGAATTGAGGCCTAGGTGTAGGTCCAACAACAAGAATACATTAAAACCCAATAGTACATACAAGGGTTTATATATATACTCTCCGGAAGCAAAAATAAGCACTAAAAAGCACCCGAAACGCACTTTAAGTGCAGAATTTTATTAAATTCAGCTCAAATAAGCTTTTAAAAATATAAATATCACGCAGAAATTACGTTTTATTATCCAGAGTACTTCCCTAAGTGTCGGGAATTGAAAGGGTTACAAAAAGATACATAATGGAAACTAAACGGTGCAAGTTAGCACTTTAACGAACCGGTATCTAACCGAACAACCGGACACTACCCGGAACACAAAAATATTGTTAAACACATTGTTTTAACATTACAAAGCTAGTTATGGTCAACAAACATCATGATACATCAAAAATATCTAGTAACTAAAGTATTTAACTAAATACTTACATTTTAACCACAACCTAACTAACTTGGTTTAAACCTATTCTAGACCCCCCCCCCCCACCTAGTAGACGGCCCCAACAAGAGCCGCACTCTTGATTTTCTTTCAATTTTATATTAGATTATGTTGGCACTTTGTAGACACAATATACACTACTTAAAGGGTTAAGATGGATATAAGTTAACACCATGGGTTCTTAACTTCTCATTCTTTCACAAACCAACACACACACTTCCTCCCTTCCTCTCTTGCTTGGTCATGGCCGAGAACATCCCCACCAACATCACCATCATTCGATCATCTTCATACAATTCCAAGCATACTCAAGGGTGTTAGAAGGTGCATAAGGAAGCTAGGAGCTCTCGGAAGTTCAAGAACCTTCTTCGTTTGCTATTAACCACTTATTTTCTTCACTTGATCATCCCTAGCCTTGTGCTAGTGGTAAGAACTTTGATCTTGCTATTTTACATCTATTCTAAGTGGTTAATGATGAATCATGTTCAAAAACATCAAGAACACTAATGAACCATAAGAAGTAAACTTGTGCATAAGCTTTAAAAGTGAAGAAAACTTGATATACATAAGTTGTTAAGAATGTTGGTTATTGTTTGTTGGTAGAAATGATGTAGACCATCATACAATCTTGCTAGATCATGATTAAAAACATAATCTAGCAAGATAAGGGGATGAACATGTTAAAGATTATGAATCATCCACAAAAAGATCATGAACTTGAAAGAACACTATGTTTTCCTAAAAATAAAGATCAAAGTAAGATGGTAAACATGTAGATCTAAATATCCATGAGTGGTTTTTCAAAAGAACCAAGTTAAAAATACAAGTCTTACTTAATCTTGGTTCTTAAACAAATAAACCTTATTTTTGGTGGTTAATAAAGTAAAGATACACATGTGTAACCAGAAAAATACAAGAAGAAGTATTTTTAGAAAACATGAACATAAGTTGTAAAGAATCATATTCTTTAAAAATGAAGTTTTTAAAGAAGCAATCACACTTTAAAGGGTAACAAGACTTACTAAATACCCTAGTAAGTTACTACACATTTTTACAAATTTTCAAGTTCATGAAATAGAGAAATTAGTGTATGTTGTTGATAATTGTTGTTGAAATTGATTGATGATGATTATTAAAAGAAAATAAACACATGTTTTGAAAACATGGGAAACCTCCATTTTTAGGGGAAACTCTGTCAAAATTTCTATAAATTTTGACACTTAGAAAAATATAAGTTTTTGAGAAACTTATCCCCTAAAAATGTATCTAAAAACATTTATCAAGGTTTCCCAAACTTTTGTGTTAAGAAATGAGGATTTTTTCAAGAATAAAAATGAATATTAAGTATGTATATTTGTGAGAAAAATATATATATTTATTTATCACCAAATTTTGTGCTAAGTGTATGTAGTATGTATTATACGTGATAGTGTATTAGGATTTGAAAATACACTAAATGCCCGTAAGAAGTAAAAACACAAAAATCACATACAACATACAAGGTACATAATTCGGGTGCAAAAATACAAGAAACTTGTATTTATTTTTGAGAAAATAATATAAGTAAGCCACTTGGTTAAAAATATAAATTATTTTAACACAAGAACGAATGCACAAAAGATAGTGACTGTACTTGTGCGACACAAGTCTAGTGACTAACGTTAAGAAAACGCGTATAGGTCACGACGTTAATTAAGCAAATCCGGTGAAGTTTACAACGCAAGGAACACAAAGTTCTGAGTTCATGCTCCCCTTTTTTTAACTGTTTTCAGTTTTATAACTTCGGGGGTGAAATACATGTTACAAATACTTCAATGTTTACAAAATATGATGTGTACTAAAACAAGAAGCACTCTTGGTGAAAACTAGGGCCAAGAATTGATACGAGAAACCGTGTCACGAATAGGGTACCATAAGCACCATTAATCGTGTACATACTTAGACCGCAGAACAAAAGGTTAGATCTAATGGGTTTCAGGGCAGCCCCACTCTTGGTGACAACTAGTACCGAGTAGTGTTTTTGTGTCTCAGTCGTGAATCGACTACTAGAAAAATGCCTATGGTTTGGTGACTTCCTATGTCGTGTCACATGTTAATGGCTTTGCAACCCATTAACACTTGATACATACAGAAATACATGATATATACAAGAATACGTGACAAATACAAGATACATACCATGTTTTTCATACAAAGTATACAAACGTACATTACAAGAACTGCATGAATTCATACCAACATTATGTTGACGTTTTTCCAAAACTCACATGTATTTCAGGTAACTAGAAGTGGATGTGCGCACGGCCTTACTCATGCTTGTGGATGTCGCTTATGTTTATCCTTAAATAAAGTTGTAAACTTTTTAAGACAATGTTTTATGATAACTCGTGATGTAAACGCTAACTTATGTTTTCAAATTATGAAATGTTTGGTATTTGAAGATATTTTTACGAGCATGTAGTATGTTTACCTTTCGTATGCAATGAGAACCTTTCATGATCACACCTCGTGCTTCCGCCGCAGAAAGGGGTGTGACATTGCGCCCGACGGGGTCTAGTTTAGCAATCGCAGCTCGAGGACTTATCTGGTAGTATCAGTTTTGTGAGTATATATGTCGTGTATTACGTTTATGTATGTGGAAATTCGCAGCTTTTATCTATTACACTATTACATATTAAACATGTATACTCGCCAATACTTTTATATTGACATTATTTTAACGTATGTTACAGGTTTAGTCGCAGTCTACATCAAATCAAGCTAGGAAGTCTAGAAACACACCTAAAATCTAGGTTGTCGGATTTGAATTGTTTGAGAGAACAGGAAATTCGTGACAGCTTATGTGATTGTTATTGTTTATTAGTATGGGATAATGAATGCATTAAATACTGTCGCAATATAGTTGTTATGGATTCTCTTGAGCAATCTGATTCGCCTAGTGCCGCGCCCCAATGATTCCGCCATCGGTTGGGGTGTGACATAACAAACCAAGTTGATATTGATTAAAACCGGATTTTTGTCGCACCTGAGAAACCCACTAGTTAACTTTTTATATTAATATACTTTTTTCTGTCTTAATATCACTCTTAATAGTAACTTCAATCTGATTTATAAATTGTTTTATTTTAACATAAAAATATTAAAAAGATGGGGAAGTGAACTAGCTATTAGGGTGTCCGAGGTCGATGCGGCACGGCTAGCGGGTAGAGTTTTGCCGCACGGGGATTGTGCCACCATCACTATCTTTGCCGCACAGGGAGGTTGAAAGCGGTGAACACTTGCCGCATGCCGGTGAATGTGAGGCCACTCGGAGTGGGGGTCGTCCAGGCCCGGCCTGGCCCGGCGACGCCCCCCCAACACCATTTCCCCTGGGGCCGGCGTTGTCATGATTGGCGAGGGCTAGACGTTAAGGACGGGCGCAAGAAGACAAAAAATGTATCCGTTGGAGAATGTAGCCGTTGTAAAAAAAAATCAATCCCACTTTATAAATATATACCCTTTATTCTTCCACTTTTAACCCAAATCTTTCCAATCTCTCTCATTTCTTTATACACCACCATATTTTTATAAAAATATAGGCATGTCTTCTTCATCGTGGTGTTCGTCATCTTCGGGTGAGGGCGAATTATTTTTTGTGAACTTTGTTATGCACGCAGCACAGATGATCATGGAGGAGGAGGAAAAGGAAGAAACGTCGTCACAACCGCAAATTAAACATAACTACTAACACTAGCCCTACATTTGGGGTTGGTCACAGTCGAAGTACCCTCGCATGTCGATGGTTGATTTTGATTCTTCATGTTTTCGGGTTAGAATTATGATTTGCTAGTATTGTATCAGTGACATAACAAACCGAGTTGATATTGATTGAAACCGGAATGTTTGTCGCACCTGAGAAACCCACTAGTTAACTTTTTATATTAATATACTTTTTTCTATCTTAATATCACTCTTAATAGTAACTTCAATCTGATTTATAAATTTTTTTATTTTAACATAAAAATATTAAAAAGATGGGGAAGTGAACTAGCTATTAGGGTGTCCGAGGTCGATGCGGCACGGCTAGCGGGAAGAGTTTTGCCGCACGGGGATTGTGCCGCCATCACTATCTTTGCCGCACAGGGAGGTTGAAAGCGGTGAACACTTGCCGCATGCGGTGAATGTGAGGCCACTCGGAGTGGGGGTCGTCCAGGCCCGGCGACGCCCCCCAACACCATTTCCCCTGGGGTCGGCGTCGTCATGATTGGCGGGGGCTAGACGTTGAGGACGGGCACAAGAAGACAAAATGTATCCGTTGGAGAATGTAGCCATTGTAAAAAAAAATATTTTTTCAATCCCACTTTATAAATATATACCCTTTATTCTTCCACTTTTAACCTAAATCTTTCCAATCTCTCTCATTTCTTTATACACCACCATATTTTTATAAAAATATAGGCATGTCTTCTTCATCGTGGTGTTCGTCATCTTCGGGTGAGGGTGAATTATTTTTTGTGAACTTTGTTATGCACGCAGCACAGATGATCATGGAGGAGGAGGAGGAGGAGGAGGAAGAAACGTCGTCACAACCGCAAATTAGGGCAGTCGCCTTAAACCGAGACCGAGAAGGTATTTTTTTAGTGTATCTTTATTTAAATTTAATAATGTATTTAAATTATTTTAGTGTTAATAATGAATTTAATTTATTTTTCATTTTTAATATTTAGCTGGAGAACAACAAGATTTAAACCGATTCTCTCTACGTAACGAGTACACACATCAAAACCTAAAAACGGACTTGGTGGAGTACATTTGGAACAACGCACAAAACGAACCTAATGACGACACGCCGGATGAAGACTAGTAGTTTTTTATAATTTTTTTAAGATTAGGTTGGTTTTTTAATGTAATGTTGGAATTAATATATATTTTAGAGTTTAAATTAATTTTAGTTTTGTATATATATTGCATATTTAATTTGCCAAAATAAAAAATAAATTAATTAATTAACTAGGTGAGGTATGGCCATCACCCATTTCCTTGGACTTGGATGGAGGCTTGGATGAGCATCCTCTAAGGACTATGACATGACGCTGAGATGGAGGGTCATCTTCCAAGGACTACCCTCCTCCCATATCGAGTAGCCTGAGGGAGAGGGTGTAAATGTGAGGCCCACTAGTATTTAACCAATCATGTCTTAAAAAATGGTTTAGGGGAAACCATCCTTGTGTTTTTGGGCAAGAATGGTGTATAAGGGCACTCGGTATGGTTTCGGTGAATGGTTCGGGGAACCCATTCACCGATCGGTGAACCATTTCCGCTTAATCGGTGATTGCAATTCGGTGATCGGTGACTCCTTTTTTTGGTGAATAGTCACCGAGATTGATTGATGAGAAGGTGAATAATTTTTGACCGTTGCAGCTATTTTTGACCGTTGCCCTCTTCACCGTTACCCTCTATTTTTATATAACCCATAATTTTTAATCATTTTAAAACACACAACTCTTTCAAAACATCTCTCTTTCTACACCCACAAACACCATGGATAAACAAAACAAAGGTGAACCCAAGAAAAAAGGTTCCGCTAGCCGAGGATTGGATTCAAGAAAAAAGGTTTCACAAACGAGACAAGGTGATTTTAGAGGTCCTAGTGCACCGGTTCAAACCTCCTACGGATATTCACCAACCTCTCAACCTCAATTTTTTTACCCCCAAACTTCACAACCGACTTTTTATAGCACCCAACCTAATTTTCCACCACAAATATTTTCCCACCCAAGCTTCACAACCGAGTTCGATCCATTTGCATTTAGGACCGTCAATTCAATCACCAAGAGAGAATGTCGAGCGCCCACTTCCTATCTATGATGAAGACCAAGATTTAGAGGTTGTCCCCGAAACACAACATTTGGATGTAGATAGTGGCGAGGACGAAGAAGAATATGAGGATGAAGACGATGATATTAGTGAAGCAAGTGAGCCTAAACAAAAGGGAGTCAAGGCGGAGCGTCAAAGTTGGACGAAAAAACATGAAGAGGCCTTAGCCAAGGCATGGGTTCATTGTTCTTTAAACAAGAAACAAGGAAACCAACAAAAAGGGGACAGTTTTTGGAAAAAAAATTCTCGATTATTACAACGAAACGGTCGGCGGAAGTACTCGAACAGTTCATCAAGTACATTCAAAATGGATGCCTATGTTGACTAAGATAAACTACTTCAACGGTCTTTGGCATCAAGCGGTAACATTTTTTTTGAACATTTAAAAAATATTTTCCATAACATTGTTTATGTTTAATTATTTTTTACTTTATATTTGTTATCTATGTAGGATCGTATTCGTGGTAGTGGGTGTGGCGACGTCGACGTAATGAATAGGGCTTTTAGTGATTTCAAATCAAAATATCCGAGTGGTTTTCAACATATTGAGGCAAGGGAGGTCGTTCGTAAACATGACAAATGGGCACCGGTACCATTGTTGGGTGAAGATAGTGGAAGTATAGGACAAAAAAGAAATTCGTCCGATTCGGATAACTACAATACGGGTACACCGGGAACTGATTTAAATAGCGATATACCGGACATAAACGTAGACCTCTCACCAACAAGACAAAAAAAAGAAAGAAAAGAGGCCCGGAACATCAACCGATAGCAAAACGGCTTTGACCGAGAAGCTCGCGCAATACACTCTTATGAAAGAAGAAAAAAAGCACGGGCGATAGAGTTGACGAATATAAGAAAGAAACGCGAGGAAGACACCATAGCGTTAGTGGCGGAACAACGCGAGGCGGTCAAACAACTATTGTATGATCGGGATTTGGAGACATTTACTAAGCCACACGACCATGCTTCACCCGAGATGTTGCCGTTTATTCTAGCGCGGAAACGAGATATCGCAAAAAAATATAATTGACCATGCAATTTCTAAATATTAGGTTTATTATGGTTTAATTTTTTAGTTTTAAGTATGTAATGTGTTTTTTTTAAATTAAAAGTACTTTTATTTAGTTTAAAGAGTAAACTGCCATTTTGGTCCCTGTGGTTTGGGCAGTTTTGCCGTTTTAGTCCAAATTTCAAACTTTTTAAATCTGGGTCCCTGTGATTTGCATTTTGTTGCCATTTTAGTCCAAATCTCAAAACATCTCATTTTTTACTGTTCCAACATGCCTTTTTTGTTTTTTTGTGCAAGGGTAGTTTTGTTCATTTACTTTTCATTAAAGCAATTTCTTAATTAAAAAACCCAAATAAATACCCCCTATCAGTTCTCAATCCCCATTTACATCATCTTCAACCTCCCATATTAAACCCTAACCAGAGATCAACATGTTAGGTTTTTGTATTCAACAGGTTGATGCAGATGCACAGTTCTTGATGAATACGAAAAACCTAATTATTAGAAATTCTCTCAAAAAGAAAAGGGTACTCGTTGTGAACTATATTATTAGAAATTCTCTCAAGTTGAAAGCTAGTGATGCTGATGAGGTCATGAGGCTGCACAACAGGGTGGAGAAGTTTTTTGTCGTTGGTTCCTTTCGTGTTGTGCAAAGAAGATGAGCGAATCGGTGAAATCGATTGGGAAACAGACGTTATTGATGTTCATTTGTCATTGAAATTAAGAATCTTGTTGGGTTTGCTTCTTAGGGAAATTAAAGATTTCTAGAGGCCTACGTTATTGATTTCGACTCTTTTACATAACAATGATTCGTTTATTGAGGTTATTGAAGTGGATTAGATAAAAGAAGACAAGTGTTTAGGGACGTTGAGCAAGAAATATTGAAGTTAGGTTTGGAGAAAGTGTGGGATGTTAAACCTTTGATTAATGGTAAGGAAAGAATGAAGATTTTAGAGCTTGGAAGAGGAGGTCCGGTTGTTAGCGAATGGCAACGGAAACTGCTACAGTGGCAGCTCGCTTATCCTTCTGGAACTGCTGAGGAATGCGTTGATTGGATGACAAGGCAAACACAATCTAAAAGGGCCAGAACATAAAGTGACATACAATTACAATCTTGTAGCTAGTTTGCAGGCTTATTTAGACTTCAATTTACAAAAACCTGTTGTTGGGATTGAACCCTACCAGAGGAACAGATAATGAAAGCCAAAACTGGTTCACAACAGTGGATTTACTATAAGCAGCTGTTTACACTAAGTCTTCTCCCTTGAAAGTGATTATAACAGCTGATGGTCTTATATCCCCTGCCCGGATACAACCGCTGATGTTCTTCAAAACTATTGATGAAGCCCAGAAGACTGCTGAGAACTAAGCACTGCTGGTACAATCTACTGATGACAAAGCACTGCCCAATCAAGGACTGATCAACCTTGAGGAAAGCACTGATGTAAAAAGAGAGCAATAGTTTAGTATGTCATTTGTTTTATGTATAGTCAGTGGTTAAGATTAGCAGTGTTTGTATAAGAACAGTAGATACAAGTTGTTAGGCTGTTAGACGTCGCTTTCATGGTGACGTCAGCTGAGATGCCTCAGTGGTTTGGATTAGGGGTGAGCATGGTGCGGTTCGGTTCGGTTATTACCTATAACCGAAACCATAACCGCACACTACGGTTATCAAAAAATCATAACCGTTTGGTTTCGGTTAATGCGGTTTCGGTTATTCGGTTATTGCGGTTAATGCGGTTTCGGTTCGGTTATAGGTCGTTATTTTCATTGTTTCTAATGTTGGGACTTTAAATGGGCCAATAAGGTTGGGACGTTGGGTCATGGTTAGGGTAAAATGTAATGGGCAAATAAGGTTGGGTCATGGTTAAAAGTTAAAACATTCAAATACTTCACCAAAGATACATATAGATTAGGCCATGGTTAAGCATTTAAAAACAAACTTAAAGACTTATGGTGCTACGGATTTGGCTATGTTTAAAATATTCGGTTCGGTTCGGTTATTTGCGGTTATGAAAATAAGAATAACCATAACCGAACCGCAAAAATCGGTTATTAAAAATATAAATAACCAACCCTTCGGTTATTTCGGT
Source organism: Helianthus tuberosus (assembly GCA_030545235.1). Lineage (NCBI taxonomy): Eukaryota > Viridiplantae > Streptophyta > Magnoliopsida > Asterales > Asteraceae > Helianthus > Helianthus tuberosus. The sequence continues at coordinate 14,196 of JARYGA010010028.1, read as the reverse complement.
TCGGTTTTTTCGGTTATTTCGGTTACGGTTCGGTTAATTCGGTTGTATGCTCACCCCTAGTTTGGATTGTCTATAAATGAAGCAGTACTCTGTACTGTTACATTTGATCGTCTTGAGTGAGTTTTTCTCCTTAATTCAGTCCTTTCATCTTGTGCAACCAACCATGGGGTATCAGGCTGAGGGGGAGTTTAGTCTGTAAGCTTGCATTGTAATCTTTTGCTTTGTATTGTAACCTTCCGACTCTATGGAAAGCAAATGTTTATCTAACTATATTCTCCTTTGATTGTGTTTACAAAGTTTGTTTTCATTTCCGCTGCACTTAAACTCTGTTCATTTCTGTTGATTTGCTCAATTTATTACAAATAAACACAATCATGAGAGCCTCCGATCCTAACAATTGGTATCAGAGCCTGGACAGTCAAATTCGATCTAACAATCAATTTGACGTAACAGTTCTGCTCAAAATTCATTGATACTAAGGTTGGTTGTATTTAGTTGAAAAACAGAGTAACGAGTGATAACGCTTAAAGTTGCTATTCAAATACTCTGTAAAATAACCAAGATGTCATAAGACACACAAATCTCACACAACAAGTGATATCATGCACAAGACACTCATGGGTTTTAGATCTGAAAACATATCTGTTAAACTATGGGATTATTTCTTATTTTCAAAATTGATTTCAACTGTTGTTATAAAACTTGTGATGTCACTGTATTAGATGCTAAAGTATGAACCTCAGATTAACAAAAGCCTATGTTCATAAAAACATTAGTGTTTTTGCTAACGTAAAAAGAGGGAAATTAAAACTTTAGTCATAAGAACTTACGTGTTGAAAATAGGTTGAGATCCTCAAAAGGAACAAATCAACTCTGTTAAAATACATTTAAGAAAACAGGATAGTCCGTATCATATGTAATGTGAGATTGGTCAAAAATTTGTACAAATATGGCCAATCCTCTTAAAGCATTACTGCAAAATGATTCTGGATTAAGTATTCCTTCAATAAAGACCTCCCAGTAAGTATTTCATTACTTATGAATGGGAAGGGTAAAAAGGGGAGAAGAAAATTCACAAAAACTCAGAAGTGTGTTTATCTCAAAACTTTTGAAGTCAGAAGAAAAGAGTATAAACATAAAACACTTAAGAGTCAAAGTTTGGTGTAACAGTGGTCATTAAGCAACTATGTGCAACCATTGGTTCAGGTAAGTTCAGGTAACAATGGTATTTCCAGTAAACGAATTTAAAAGAGGACTAGAAAATTTTTCAAGATCTTCACATGGTAACAAAGTCTATAACAGGGTTTTCAAAAACTCATGTGAACATGTGTCCTCATTTCTGTTGTTAATCAATCAACAAGAAAATGGTACCAAACAGTGGTCAAAATGTATTTACAATTTCATACCACTATTGTCAAAACCACTGACCATTTTCATAAACTTGAGACTGATATGATTAGGTGCGGTAGTGGAAATTATACCAGATCCTTTTGGTGTTGTTTTCAGTAAAACCTTTATTTTTAAACAAGGTTTTTCTCAAATAAAGCAGGATATGTTATTCTTTAGTTTTTTAAGAATGGTATATTTTGAACTTTTCACTGGTTTTTGATAGTAAAAGTCTCAATCTCCTGTCAGGATATATAACCTTTATTTTGTTGGTAATATTTTCCTCAAAATGGATCAAAAGGAAGTGGTATATATGTCAAAGTCATGTCAAACTCAAGTTTGTTTTTACACTAAGCAAAAGATTGATTGTTAACAGATCTTAGAATACTTGGGTACTCATGTTTAAATTTAAATATTTTAACAAAAATGAGTTGCCTTAGTAAAAAGTGTACATCATCTGGGGTACTAAACCACTGTCAGGAATTCGTAAGAACTTCAAAATAAAATTGACATGTGGCAAAACCTTGAATGAAAATTCCTTTGAAAAGTTACTGACAATGAACTTTCAAACCATTGCCATTACTTTAACTCTAACCACTGTTTTGTATAAACATGTGTTTCCTAAATACGGTCCACTGATGAAAGTCAGCCACTGATCCTTCATTTTGCTTGGCAAGCACTGATGCTCAAAATCAGTGTCTTATCCACTGATATGCTATCCACTGATAGTAAAAATCATCCACTGTTATCACATTATTACCGTTGTAACCACTGATGCTTGTTTCATCAGTGGCTCTTAAAACAACTGTCCTCCACTCTTCATCCATATCATCAGAGGTTGGCACGTGGTCAGTTTTTAGCCATCAGATCTCAATAACCGCTGCCACATCAGCGATCATTTTTCTTAATAAAACCCTGATCAAAACCCCCAAACAGGGTTTTACACTGTCGAATTGAATTCCAAAATTCTCTTCTCAAAGCAGTTTCTAACTTTCCATTCCAAAATTCTTTTTCTTCTCCAAAATGACGAAATCGAAATCAAAATCAAAATCAAAACCAAAATCACCATCATCCCCCAAAGAGGTCGCTCAAACGGGCGAAGAATCCATTGAAATCCCGTACAAGTCTCCTCACAACTACTTGGGTCTACTCACAAAACCCACAAACAACCACACCTTTGATTCCATCATTGACACATTATCTGAATCAAAGTACAAAACTTTGTTGATAGCAGATGCTCCCATTTACCTGCACACCCAGAGAGAGTTTTGGAAAAAGGCTACGCTTGAAAAACAAGACGATAAAGTCATAGCCATCAACTCCTCGATACAGGGTAAAGCGATTCAAATTACTCCGCAATCAATCTCAGAAGTCTTTAAACTCGATGATCAGAAAGGTAAAACTTCCTTTGATAAAGCCGACTTGAAAACTGATTTCTTAAAAAGGGGATATGCAGAACAACCAAAGAAGGATACCTTATAAAAAGGTTACTTCCCCTCTGCACCTAGGTTTTTATTTCATACACTTTTAATGTGTGTTTCGAATAAAACAACTGCTTTTAACGAAATACCATTGAAGATCCAATGTCTGGGTTATGCTATTTTAAATGACAAAAATTATAACTATTCCCAGGAAATCTTTGATGATTTGGTGAAAAATGTTGATAGCAAAGCATTTTTACTTTTTCCAAGATTTTTAAGCTACTATTTTAAACAAAAATTTGGAAAAGAAAATGAAAATTTGCTCAAACAGGGTGTCTATTTTCAAATAAAAGGGTTAACACCTGAAACATTTTCTAGAATGATGGCACCAATAAAAAAAAAAGCAGAGGTGCCTGAGCAGAATTTAGCAGTTACCACTGCTCCTCAGACATCTGCTGCTGAGCCCACTGCTCCAGGTGATCATAGCAGCACAACCACTGCTTTGAAACCCACACCTGACATTACCAAAAAGAAAACATCCAGAAAACCCACCAAACCCAAAACAAAGGCAACTCTGGAAGATGAGATCCCAGAGCAACTGCCAGTGACAAAACAAATGTCACCACAAACCACTGCTGCTACTTCCTCACAGCAGTTGGTAGAAATATCTACACCATTGCCTCAAACTCCTCCTGTATCCTCACAAAAGGATCAGGTTGTAAGCACAGGGACTCCACATTATGAAGCTTTGGGTTCAATTGGATCCATCTTCCTCAGTCCTGATCCCAAGGACATGTCTCTTTCAACACCCATACCCTCACCAATCACATTACCAAAATCTATAATACTCTTGTTGCATGCAGTTGATATAGCTCAGACACAAACCAGTTCCTCTCTATCACCTATCACTGAGAGTATACTCCCACAAGTGACTGGGTCTGATGCTTATACCTCTGCTATCCTAGCAACAACTGAGGAGGTTACACCCCTTGAGTTACAAGTAACTCTTGGTGGTAGTTCAAGCAGAGCAGCAACTACAAGTGTTGGATCAACAGATCTACATTTGGACAGTTTTTTCATCAGTCAGACTCCCTTGAAGGCAATTTCTTCTATAGCACCTATGGTAACCACTAGTGAAACTATTTTGACTACTGGTTCAATCAAAGGGTTATCAAGTGTTGAAGAGAGAAGACCCCAGAACCAAGAACAAGGGGCATCAATGGGTGATTTTTGGGACTCAGTTCCTAAGTCACACATTGATACAACCACCGCTGGTGGGGAATCAGATAATCCTACTAATGTGGGTGATGATTTAAAATATCAGGAATTGACGGGCAGATTTGAAAGACTTGAAACATCAGTGGCTGAAATAAAGGATATGGTGCAACAGCTGTTAAAAGCTCAAAAAGCACAATCCACTGCTGTTCCAGCTCAAGCTCCTGTACAACCTGCACCTGCTCCATCACAAGCACTTGATGCAAACGAGCTCTGGAATCTTTTTCAACCCTTGCTTGAAAAACAAAAACAAATGGCTGATCAGCAGCATGAATTATATGTAAAAATGCTGACAAACATGGTGGAGTCAAGATTTAAAGATACTCAAGCAGACATCAAAGCTATCAAGGCTCATATCCAAAGCACCACTGGAAAAGTTCCTTCCACTATACTCTTCATGGATAAACCCCTTCTAGATAATGCCAAAAAGGGGGAGAAAATCAAGTTGAAGAAGAAGGGAATAGAAGATGGCCTGTATATTGAACCAGAACAAGAAAAACAGACATCTAAACCACATCCAAAAGGTTCCAAACCTCAAACCACAAAATCTCATATTTCCATCCAAACAGCTGATACAACAGTGGTTTCAAAAACTGCTAGCCAAACAGCTGTCATCTCATCAACACACACAACTTCACCACAAACCACCAAAACCACTGTCCTACCACTATCATCATCTACAATCACATCATCATCATTACCTCCTGCCATAAAGCAGAAGACAGGAGATGTTACAACATCTGTTGTAATGACAACAGTGGTTGAAACACCAGTTGTTTCAACATCTGTTAGTCAGACACTTTCCATCACTCAAACCACTGATCCACCCAAGACATCATCAACCTCTCCTACAATAAAAATGAGAAGGATCTTCATACCTGATGATTCACCACCTTCAACCCCTGCTCAAAAGCAGAAGACATCTACTGACAAATCAGTAGTTGTAATGACAACAGAGGTTGAAACACCAGTTGTTTCAACAGCTGTTTGTCAACCATCCACCACTACTCTCATCATCCCTACATCACAACCAAAATTACCTCCACCCATAAAACTTCACAAAAGAAAAAGAGAAACAACTCAGGCAACTGATGAAAAATATGATCCTGTTGCTGCAAAATATCCACTGGAACTAGATGCTGTAAAAAATGAGATGAGACAATTTTACACCGAGGATTATCCTTCAAAAAGAAGATTTCCTTCTCTCATAAGCTTCATAGTTCCAGAAGACATGGATGAATATCTCGAGATGAAAGCAAGGCAAGCAAAGATTCGAGCTAAACTCGAATGCAAAGATCAAGGTGATAAAGCCATTTCTGAAAAATTGGAATTTTTACTCACAAAAGTCAAGCTGATGGAAGATTATGCACGAGATCTGAGCAAAGAAAAGGCAGATCAACGAAAAGAGATGAGAAAAGAATATATTGCATATATCATGAAAGAAAATTTTTATCCAACTGAAGAAAAACAATTTGAAGAATGGCCAATAGTCGCTTTGAAGCATGAAGCAACCAGGATTGAAAGGATTAAAAATGATCCAAGAAAGAAGAAGACAGCTCCAAATTGGAACAAATACAGAAAGCTAATTGCTGATCTTACTTCTGAGTACAAAAAGAAAAAATAGGAACTGGTAGATGCTGAAGTGGATACTGCTGAAGCCATAGCAAAATGGACAAAGCAGTATACCGATGAGGCTTATGAAAGGCTGAAGAAAAGAAGGATAACGGTTTCAGACACTTCTAACAAGCCAGACTATAACAAGATGGAACAAAAGCTGGATGCTCTTAAAACACTGCTCACATCAGCAGATAACCCTATCCTTGTGGAAAACCAAGAAAAAGGAAAACTGCTGACCAGTGAAGAAGAAAAAGAAAAGGAAGCTGAGTACTTCACAGAAGTCATCAAGAAAATGGATCTAAAAGAAGAGAGTTCAGTGAGCCTTCAAAACCTTTTCAAAAAGGTATTAACCAAACCTGCAGCAGATATCTCAGACACTGAACTTGAACAAAGAAAAAGGCAAGAGCTGACTGAACAAGAAGCTGCATAAGACATAGTTGCAGCAAATGAAGTCATAGAAGAGGCTTTTAAACGAATGTCTGAAGTTCAGGATACTGCGTTACAATTTTTCTCAAGGCCAAAATCTCCAAGGTCATCAGAAAATAAATCTCTCCCAAGAAACCCATTGGGTTCAAAAGTACTAAAGTGGCTCTCTGATCAAAAGACCCATGTATTGACCCTGGTCAGATCCAATGGTGAAATGAAGTACATATCAAGGAAAGAAGCACTAGGCCTTAGTGTTGAAGATTTGCAGGATCTCCTTGAACTTTCATTGTTCAGGGATGAGGATGACACAAGTTCCAAAGATTTTGAAGAAGAATTTAAAAGACAAGCAATGGAACTTCTGATGAGGAATAAAGATCCGAAATAATGAAGTGTTTTGGCATTATCTGTTCCAGGGGGAGATTGTTGGGATTGAACCCAACCAGAGGAACAGATAATGAAAGCCAAAACTGGTTCACAATAGTGGATTTACTATAAGCAGATGTTTACACTAAGTCTTCTCCCTTGAAAGTGAATATAACAGCTGATGGTCTTATATCCACTGCCCGGATACAACCGCTGCTGTTCTTCAAAACTACTGATGAAGCCCAGAAGACTGCTGAGAACTAAGCACTGCTGGTACAATCTACTGATGACAAAGCACTGCCCAATCAAGGACTGGTCAACCTTGAGGAAAACACTGATGTAAAAAGAGAGCAGTAGTTTAGTATGTCATCTGTTTTATGTATAGTCAGTGGTTAAGATTAGCAGTGTTTGTATAAGAACAGTAGATACAGGTTGTTAGGCTGTTAGACGTCGCTTTCATGGTGACGTCAGCTGAGATGCCTCAGTGGTTTGGATTGTCTATAAATGAAGCAGTACTCTGTACTGTTACATTTGATCGTCTTGAGTGAGTTCTTCTCCTTAATTCAATCCTTTCATCTTGTGCAACCAACCATGGGGTATCAGGCTGAGGGGGAGTTTAGTCTGTAAGCTTGCATTGTAATCTTTTGCTTTGTATTGTAACCTTCCGACTCTATGGAAAACAAATGTTTATCTAACTATATTCTCCTTTGATTGTGTTTACAAAGTTTGTTTTCATTTCCGCTGCACTTAAACTCTGTTCATTTCTGTTGATTTGCTCAATTTATTACAAACAAACACAATCATGAGAGCCTCCGATCCTAACACATGTTGATCTCTGGTTAAGGTTTTATTTGGGAGGTTGAAGATGATGTAAATGGGGATTGAGAACTGATAGGGGGGGTATTTATTTGAGTTTTTTAATTAAGAAATTGCTTTAATGAAAAGTAAATGGACAAAACTACCCCTACACAAAAAGACAAAAAAAAAAGAATGTTATAACAGTAAAAAATGAGAGTTTTTGAGATTTGGACTAAAATGGCAACAAAATGCAAACCACAAGGACCCAAATTTAAAAAGTTTGAGATTTGGACTAAAATGACAAAACTGCCCAAACCACAGGGACCAAAATGGCAGTTTACTCTAGTTTAAAATATGTTTTATATATTTATGCATAATTTATAATTTCTAGAAAATAAAAAAATATATAACTCAAACACCTTAAAGTGATTGAAACATACGTAGTGATTGAGTGCAAAATTGGGAAGTGAAATGGGGACTTGACATGTCAAAAATATTATTGGCTAGAGAATCACTCAAACACCCTATAGTGATTAAACTATACCCTCCACCCTAAGAGAGAAATTGACATGGCATATTATGATTGGGTAGATGAAAATTTCCCCCATCTCATGAGGGGTGCACCCTCTTCACCCTTAGGTGATGCGTAGTGGGGCGCTTTGGCCGAGCATGGCGCCGCGAAAACGCCAAGAACACCAATACTTAGGGCGCTATCAAGGAGAAATGGGGGGAGGGCGCGAGATATTTCACGGCGGTATGGGGAAGGTTTTCAAACCTTTGACCAATCAAAATAAAGGATGGTTTTTTTATGATTAATTAATAATTAGGTAATGATGGGTAGGGGCTTTATGACTACGGGCTCTAGTGATATAACGCCCCATAAAGCCCTTGTGTGACGTGGCACAACACGTGTCACATAACGCCCCACAAAGAGCTTTATGACTATAGATGGCCTTATAGGATGTGTGTAATAAATACCCTGTATTAACATAAAAATATTTAAAAGATGGGGAAGTGAACTTGCTATTAAGTACAGGATGTGTGTAATAAATACCCTGTATATGCGGAACTTTGACAAACTGGTCCATTTGGCACATTGCTTTTTAACTGGTTCCCAAATTAAATATGAAGAAAATTATTATTTCACCCAAAAGATCAATAAGTCTTAAAATAAAGCCCCTGTACTTCCATAATAATATTCTTTTCAGTCATGTTTCCATGAATTATTTTGCAAGTTTCACTAAACTAAAACTTTTATTTGTTTCCATGATATATAAATAGAAGGGAACAAGAACGGAAGACAAATAACATGATTTAATTGTCTAAGTTTCTTTGTGGGCGAGGAGCAGGTCTAAGTATAAGGTAGTGTTTGGTATGCAGGAATGAGAGGTGGAATGGAATGGATGATTACGAGAGAATGGAGAAAAGAGTGTTTGGTTGGTCAATGGAATGGAATCACCCATTCCAAAAGGCATTCCATTCCCTCAAAATCATTCATTCCACCCCCCATGTTTTTTTTCCATTCCATCCCCTCTTCCACCATTCATCAACAACACCACAACCCACCACCTTCGCTACAACCCACCACCGACGCCATCGCCGCCACCCGCCACCACCTCACCCCGACAGCCACCGCCGCCGCCGCCACCCACTCGCCACTGTTATCACCCACAGTTGCGACCAACCGCCAACGCCACTCGCCGCCGCCGCCCACCACCATCGTCGACGCCACCACCAACCGCTGCCGCCGCCACCAACCGCCATATCTGCTGCCAGCCACCACCAACCGCCACCTTGCCGCCACCACCACTTGTCGTCACCGCCACTCGCCGCCACCACCATCACCCATCACCGCCGCCGACACCCACCACCGCCACCTATAACCACCCACAATCACTACCACCGACCACCACCACAACTCACCGCTAATTTTATTACTCCGTTTTTCTAGCCTACCGAACAATACACAATAATAATTCATTCCATTCACACATGGTAACCAAACAAGACATGGAATGGTAATGATCCATTGCATTCCCTCGTCCATTCCATTACCTCGTCCATTCCATTCCTTCGTCCATTCCATTACCCCATACCAAACATACCCTAAGTGTTTGGATTGGGGTCGTTGGTATGACTTCACCAACGCTTCAATTTGGAGGGTTGCATTTAATGATGTGGCATGTGCACTTCTGAAAAATGCATTGGGGTGGACAATAAAGTAAGAGCAAAGGGTATGGGGGTCGTCCCCATCCCGTTCCGGTCCGTCTCCGGCGTCCCACACCGCCCCCCGGCGGTCCGTTGGCGTCACCCACGTCCTGCTCAAGACGGCAGCGACGAGCCGGATGGTGGGCCCCCTTCATTTCTTCTCTCTCTCTCCTTTATTATATAATATATTATATTGATTTTTATTGTGGGGTTGGGTAGTCCTCCACACCCTTGGGTAGTCACCAAGAGGATGCTCCTCCTCCCGTGATGACGTGGCGCCTACGTGACGGGTAGTCTCCATAGAGACTATCCATTCCATACACCATGGTCTAAGGGGTTTGTATGTAGGGAAGTGCACTAAAGTGCAGAGAGAGAATGTGGGAAGGATGTGGAAGAGAGAGGAAGTATGTGTGAAGGATGTGTTTGAGTTAAATAGAGGAGAGAATGCATGTGAGATGGATGGGTAAAAAGCTGACGTGGCAGTGATAATTAGTATGCATGTAGTAAATGACGGCCGTTGCATTGGAGAAAGTCTTAGGGATATAATCATTTAATGCTTGATGTATGAGTTATCAGCATGTTACCCATTTTTCTATATTATATTATTATTATTATTATTATACATATGAATTGCAAGTCTTGATGAATAGTAGCAAAATAATAGATTTATTTGTTCTTTTTTTAACTATAAACTTATTGTTGTTAGATTTATTTGTTCTGTTTTAACTATAAACTTATTGTTATAATTAATTTTGAGCATAATCTGTCTTTTTTATAACTTTTATTATATGATGTTCAAAAAAAATTCCGTTGCGATGTGATTCTTTTATGAACATCTAGATATAAAGTTTTTTAGAATCGAATTGTGAGTGATAATATACAAGTGTTCAAAGAACAAATGTAAATGTTATCAAATTCCCTAAGGTTTTGCCCTTTTTTATAGATTGATGTCATTTACTCTTTTCGTTTCTTTAATTCCATATAATGTTGTGACATGCTTATTTTTATCTACATCCAATCAAAATCAAGCGGGTCAAATATAATTGATTATTTTGTTCTTTAGCGTGACGAAACAAAACCCTCTGAACAACTTCGTTGGTTGTTCCAACATCCATTTTTATGGTATCAAGTATAGATTTTGTTCCAATTCCGACTGAACAATGCTGAAACCAAAGTTGTTTTCAAAACAGACTGTTTTTAGTATCATATACAATAGTGGATGCCGTTGTTGTATCGTTGTTGTGACAAACTGAACCAATTTCGATCGAACAAAATCGCTATCGATATTCATTTTCATTATTTCCAATCAATGTAAAACACGTGTTGATATCTTTTTGGGCATGTCATGACTTTAGTTTTTTTCCTTTTTGAATTGTTGTACGGAGTATCAATACTATATAATCGGTAGGGAATAATGCGACTTTATACTCAACCGTTGTCCTGAATTCAACTGAGTTAAGCGCGGGAGGAATTCAAGCTAGTTTATATAAAAGTGTTGTTAAAGATAAACATGATATAAAGTTACGGGAGGATGCATAATGTTAGGGATCATGAAGTATCCCAGTACTGTTTGGTTAACATGATAACCCACCAGTTACTCAGTTAGGGAGAGTCAAGGTTGCGTTACTAGTGTCATAAGTATCGTCAATGGTCTCGAACTAGTGTAATAATATCGTCGTCACCTTAGGGCTAGTAGCTTGAGGTTGGACTAGTAGCTTTAGGGTGGACGGTATGGTAGCGGGGAGCGGGGCGGGGATGGAAGTTTACCGAGGGGGGAACCATTGCCAGGGGTTATAATTAGTGAGTGGGGAGTGTCCGGTCGGTGTATACTCACCGAGTGTTTGAAGAGGAGAGAGGTGAGAGAGAGGGGGGGGGGTTAATGGTGAGTCCCAACCCCTTCCAACCAATCACAAATTTATCTTTAAAAAAAATGTTTACCACTCTCCATGTTTTTGACAATTGCTAGTGATTGAGTACAAAACAGAGAGTTGAGTGGAGACTTGACATGATATTATTGGTTAGAAAATTGTTTAAACACTCACCGAGGAATGACCACTCCCTCTACCCCTACTAGTCCAAAGGTTGAGTTTGTTTAAGTAGGTTGTTGACTTGACATTGGGATTAGTGGGTGAGTTTTGATTGGTTGAGCCATTTCACTTTTTTTTTAAATTAAAAAAATAAAAATAGTTTATAGCATGGGTAGATGCTACCACTATTTACTAGCTAATTAGTACTTTTAGTCAAATTTAATATGACAGATGTTAGTTGGTCAGAGCTAAGATTCATACCTTTAAGACCAAGGGGTGTGGGGATCGTCCCCCTCGTCCCACACCGCCCTCTTCCCCTCGTTGCGTCGCATGCGGCTCATTTCAGACGTTGGAGACGAGCTTGATTGTTTGAAAAGTGGGCCCCTTAAAGGCTACTTTTATATATAAAAAAACCCTACCCAATACCACTATATATTTAACCTTTACCCACATTTTTTTACACACAACCTCAAAAAAATATATATAATAATAAAATAATAAAAAAAGGGATGGGGACCATCCTTCACACTCTTGGGACGTGGCACCTACGTAGAGGTGTACAAATCGGTTTTTTTTTAAAAACCGGTTACGGTTAATAACCGGTTCGGTTAAAATCTGCCAAAAAAAAAACCCGGTTTTTTAAAAACCAGTTACGGTTAATAACCGGTTTTAACATGAATAAATTGTAACCGGTCCTAACCGGTTGTAACCGATTATATAAAAAAACCGGTTTTTTTATAATCGATTAATATAAAAAACCGGTTTTTTATAATCGATTAATAACCGATAGGATTCAAACCGGTTAAAAAAACCGGTTCTGCAGAAACATGCAGGAACTTCACAGAATGTTGTTTTTTTTTCATTTTTTTCAGCTTTTTGGGCTGCTTTGTTCACAATTCAGCTAGTTTTGTTATTTTTTGAAGTGTAAATGCAGTTTTTTTATACAAAAATTAACAATAAACTCATAAAAAGTTAAAAACATAATAATATCATTAGTCTTGGAACAAACGGTTGTACATAACAATGAAATACGAACGATAAACATAACAAACGAAATGCGTAAACTTAAACTATTAATCCGCAAGAACGTCCACTAATATATATATATATTTTTAGTGGAACTACAATACTAAAATATATCTTGAGAAGCCTCGTTTAATCTTCTTCGGCCGAACCCGAACTATTGCGTAGGAAATCATCTAATTCGGCTTCTTCGTCGGTCATTGGGGTTGTCAATTTGGCTTCGACCTCGTCCTCGTAAACTTCTTCTTCGTAATCTAATTCTTCCTCGAGTGAGCGTGTGTCTTGACATCTCTCCGCCGCATCCAAGTAATCTTTTAAGCAAATCGACATCTCAACTGCCTTAGGTGTTAGTCGAGTCCTCCTTATCGAAATCACCCTACCACTAATAGAAAAAAACACTTTCCGAAGCTACCGTGGAAGCTTAGACCGTTAGTAAATCTCGGGCCATTGTGGCTAAGATCGGAAATTGATCTTCCTTACTTTTCCACCAAGCCAACAAATCAAAATTTTTAAAGTCTTGTGAACTCATCATTTGTAGAAAGTTCGACCCACCATACCGACCGAGTTCACTACTACTAGTGTTACCACGATGCATTTGACTTGACTCATCATACAATTGGTTATAAACATACAAATCTTGATCTTCCATACTTGAACCTTCACCGAAAGCGGCGTTTCTCATTGACTCGTGAATGTGTGACAAGGTTAAACCATATTTTGTTACATAAACATCAAACAATTTTGAAAGTTGATCGTTGAAACGAGATTTTGCGGCTTCACCAAAGTTTGGTTCTTGAGTGGTGTTTAAATTCAATTGGTGTGCAATTTTTTCAATCAAAGACCCGGTTTCAAAAATATTAAAACAAGGGTTTAGAGCGGCGGCACAAGTGAAAACCGCCGGTAGTTCTTTAAAATATTTTCTTAATTTTTCCTTCATTGTATCCGCCATGTCACAATATGGTCTACCTCTAACCGACAACTCGTTTATTTTCAAACACATTTTAAACAAATTGTGAAGTACCAATGAACTTATTGGATAATAAACCCCCGATAAAGTCTTTGTTGATGTTTTGAAAACTTGAAGCACTTGTGTAACCGTTTCAATAGTATCCCAACCCGATGGGTGGTAAGGCGAACACTTTCTACGACTAGCCAAAAGGTTATGAAATTCTATTAAACTTTCCTTTTACAAAATAGTTTTTTCAAACATAATGCAAGTCGAGTTCCACCTATGAGCAACGTCCCAGTTGGGTCCTAAGCATATTCGACCCGCTTCCTTACAAGTTTTAATATATTTTGCATGTCTTTGCGTGTTACTAAATATACTTCGTAACATTCTTTTGAAAGCTTCTTTTTGTGCTTCAATAACCCTTAAACCGTCTTGAACGGCCAAATTTATGATGTGTTCGGCTATGGAAAAAATTACCCTCACAAATCAGATTGTATTTTAATTTTAAACGCATTACCGCGCTCGTATTGTTTGAGGCGTTATCAAAAGATATTGAAAAAACTTTTTTTCCAATTTGTATGTTGTAATACATTTGTCGATTACTTTATATATGGCTTCACCGGTGTGAGGGTAATCGAATAATTTAAACAAAATTGTGCGTTTCATCATTTTCCACGTCGCCGGTTCAATCCAATGGGCGGTG